>JAAGNO010025017.1:0-48586 GCA_033439905.1 Ceryle rudis
CCTTTGTACTGCTGTATTACATTCGTTTGTATTTCTGACTTGAGTCTCTTGTTGGTTTTTGTTCTCAAACCACTACAGGAATTCAAATTCAAAGGCTGACAATCTAAAAGTAATAACGTAAAAACCCGCCAAACATTCCCTACCTTATTTGCTCTTATAATTAAAAATGTGTCATAATAAATGCCTATTGTAACATTAAATTTGGTAGTGCTTTGCCTGCTGGTTCCTGGCAACAGCAATATCTTGGCCAAACATATAAAATTCTCAATTTCAAGCAGTAGTAGGTGATTTTTCATTATACTTAATGTACATGTTACTTCCAACCACATAAAAAAAAAATTGAAATAAGGAAGCACGAAAATTGTACACCTGCCATTAACAGAAGTCACGGGAAAAATATTTTTACAATAAAAAGACTCAGAGAAATTGGTGAAAATATTTCCTTATTATCCTACTGGCTTATAAACCAATAGTAATTTGTGTTGATAGAATCAGAGCTTTCTATTTGTCTGGATGATTATTTGTGCCTTGGCAAACCTTTTCTTTTAGAGATATTGCCAACATAGTTTTTAAATTTGCAGATGATTGTGTTGTTTAGTTTTCTATCTCATTCAATGTTTCTCCTGACATCTCAGTATTTCAGCTTTCCTGAGATCAAAGCAAATTTTGCTGGATTTGATAAGTACAAATCCTGCAATGCATTCAATATGACCCTGTATCAGTGGCTTCAGGAAAGAGGCCAGATGAATATTCAGGTCACAGTGCCGAATGCTGCAAACTAAAACTGCTGGAAGCCTTCCTAGAAGTGTGTTAGAATTTGTGACTCTTCTGTGGAAATGACATGTACTGCTCTCATGAGTCTGCCACTGAACAAGGACAGGCACAGAATACATAAATTGTTTCAATGATGATAAAGAACTAGTCGGGAATAAAAATGTCTGTCTTGCAATACATTGTACAGATTCCAAAACTGTTTTCAAATGAAACAGCAATGTTCAGTTCTCTATGAAATAAATGTGTTCATGTGTACGTGCACATAGGCTAGTGAAGGGGAAGATTTTCTGAGTAAAAAGAAACAGCCAGCCAGGATAATCAAAACTCACCTTTGCTGGATGTCCAATATCCATTTCTATTGGTCTAGCTTTGAAAGATTAATAAAACACAGAGATTCATCTATTGAAAATCAAGTATTTCCACCTTGATTTTTAAATTAAAATTACCTTGTGTTTAAATTTGTTGGAATTCTTGTTTTCTTTCTTGTTGAGATCGATGAAGTAATGAGTAATGCGGTCCTTCGATTTAGAATCCATGTCCCAAGAAATCTTGAAGGAATCACATGTGATGTTACTTATTTTGATGTTGTGTGGGACTGGAAGTTCTTCCATCTCTGCAATCCCACTATCTTGTGATTTATTCCCTGCAGAAAAAGAAGCATGTTTCATTCAGTTAAAGATCTATGAGGTCCTGTTTTCTGGGATCCATATCTCTGATATGTCTCGTAGTTGGTACTCAGGAACAACTATGAGGTACGATTATGCAAGTGTCAATGTCATTGATGGGAAATATTGGGAAGGGATAAAATTCCTCACGTGAATAAGCACTAATAACATGTAAGCAGGCTGCACAGACAAGCTAGTACCACAACTGTGTGCAGCTGCAGTATAAGAAACATCTGAAGCTATCTGGTGCTACAGTGTTTGATTAATATGCCAGCGATGTGCAAAGTTAACATAATGGCTCTATCCATACCTGTCAGTGAAATAAATACAAAGAGAAACCATATTTATCCTAAGCCTGTTTTTCAAGCACAAAGTATAACCAATCTCTTCAAGGTTTATAGATCGTATATGCACATATGTGTACACAGGTATAAAATACTGTCTCCTTTGCAATGAAATCATTAACAGTGATCACTTTGTTGAGCCACGATAAAAGGGACATACACACCAATTTCATTTTCTGGTCTTTAGTCTCTCTATTTGTCCAGTTGAGACTCTGCACTTTTCTTGGGAATTTTCTTCTAATTTCTCTAAGTGCATATGGTAGATGCACAAATGACCATTGACCCCAAAAAGCATCACAGGTTCTAAAATTAGCTCTTCCCTCAGTTCCCAAGGCAACCTTGTAGTACAGCATACCGTGAACATTAAAACTCGGAAACATAACTGATCTTGCACTCCATAAGACACAAGTCATAAGTGAACAAGCAATAAAAAAAAAAAAAAAAAAGCAGAAGATGAAAAATTTACTGGCTACAAAGGAAAAAATAGAGAAGATTATGCAAGAGAAGGAGTAAAGAAACAGAGCATAAAAATATAAAAGTCAAACATAGGTAAGAAATGAAAGAAACAAAGGAGAAAACCAAGGCTAATGGACTAATATCTGTGTAAGAAGGGGAGGAAAGCTCTCAAATTCTGCCTAGAAGAGGAACATAGGAAGCTCACACAGAGATGTGAGGCAACACATTGTCAGAATTACTTTTAGTCATATCTAATTATAGAGATATTTATACTTCCATCATAATTGATAAAAAAATTGGACACAGGAAGTGAGTCTCATCAGTTATGATAATAAAAATTAGACTTGGAAAACATTAGAGACATTTCAACTTCTCAATATATGCCATCAAATAATTGTATCAACAATGCAGGAATATTAAGGTTGGCCTGATTGTTGAAAATTCTTCTCACGGATATGTGAAGTTCTATCACAGCCTGTGAAACCTATAGACTTCCAGATAGTATTTTGAATAAAGAAGTTTTACTGATGATTTCAAGAGTCAATATTAACACTGCTTTTTTTTTTTTTTGGTCATTTTATGTGTTTACATACAACAAGTTGTCTATTCTTCAAACATCCTATTGCTTTTTTTCTTTTTTTTTTTTGCCTTTTCAACTAATACCAAAGTCAGATGGTGCACGGTCTTGCTCAAAATCCTACCCTATTTGTGCCATCCACAATGACATTTGCAACAGCTGCACTGGCTCCAGTAGACTCAGAAATATCAGTCATTACGGAAAGCTTTCTGTTCACGTGAAATCCATGGTAAGTGCTTTTCCCAACAAGAGATTTCAGAAAGCCAGCAGGGAGAAAATGGCATGCTTTCTTTTGTAAGCATCTTGTATTTGAAAAATGACTGAGAGCTCTACCAGGTACACTGAAAAGGCTACGTATGATCACTCTTTCAGAAGCGAGGCTCTGTCTTTAAGCAGAAGATGGAATGATGCTTCTGGTTGGACTCGGATCTCAGCACACTAAATAGCTGAATAAAGACCTGAGTAGACATGCAGTCAGGAAATCCAAGCTATATATGCCCACAATACGTTACTGTTCAACTTCTTTGCCTCAAAAGTGAGTTTCTATCCTCCATGCCTATGGGTCTTAGCATCCAAGGTAGTTTAAGTTTCAGAAGACATGTGCAAAGCAGCAATGACCATTGACTAAAAGTAACAAAGCTGAAAAAAGATTTTGGAGCGCGCCAATGATGGTCGGAGAGGAAAAGTGCTCCTGTACATTGGTATTGTTTTCTGTAGAATTAATGTCTGGCATACATCTTTAGATGTTTGCACTCCTGATCCTTTTCATTTCTTTGCTTAATAAGTGAATAAACATTTTAAGCAAATATCCAGCAGAAAACCTCCAGGTAATTTTTATCAAAACTTTACTACAAGTCTGAGAAAAATAAACCACTTGCATTACTAAGTGCTAAGCTATCCTTTTTTTTTTGTGATGGAACAAAATCCAAAATAAACACTTTTCGGAAATAAGTAAAGCTCTTTGAAAATGGAAAAAGTAATTTTCTAGATTTTGAAATACAAACAGAATATGAATAGAATATGAAATAAGAAATTAAAATACCTCAGTCATCACCAGCAAGCAATACTCCAGTTTCCCTTCCATTTGGAATATGAATTATCTGTGATATTTGTAATGCATACTCTGATACATATTTGTGTAGTCCTGAATGTCAAAATTCATTGAGTTGACAGGCAGTAATAGGAACCTGATAATGATACATAGTATTAATAAGGATGATGAAGATTCAGTGAGTATTAGTAAATGGTGACTTTTGAATAGCGATCGGGTACCAACCACTGCAAGGGAACACGGAGAAAAAGGATAGAGCACAAAAAGCATGCTATTGCTGCATTACATTTGACTGATCCTAGGAATCAAACATGCAGGTGACCAGCTTTGCCCACACCGTAGACACCCTAGCATTGAGACGTTTGTCCCTTGCCTTTTTTTCACTTGTGCTTTCATGAATACTTTTTATTAGTTTTCATACTGGAAAGCATGCCCACTTCAAGCCACCACTTCTTTGTACCATGCTCAATTTAAAGAATAGGTCAACATCAGGAGATAGAATGTTTTACTAAAAGCAGAAATAGCAGTTGAACTTACTCAAAACCAGGATACAGGTGCCCTACAGCACTCCAAAACTCCATCTGAAAGGAAGCTACTATTGTTGTGGATGTGAAAACAGGTGGAGAAGGCCTTAGAACTGGCTGCTTTCATGTTCACTACTTTGCTATTTCACCGAGGCTGAATTGATCTTTCTTTGATGAAGCATCACAACACAGACAAACACTGAAAATGAAAGCAGCATAGGAAACGTTGCTCTGAACAGCTTCATATCAAATTCAAACAGATCAGCTTCCAATTAAAATGCTTACTTCATTTTGTACAGTCATATTGCTTTAACACTGGAAGCCACTGAAGGACAGGACAGGACAGAACGTTGCTTTCAGGTCTCTTCTAGGCAGAAACTTACAGAAGAGTTAGTAATCAAATAAACCTAGTCTGCTCTGCCAGAAAACCAAGGCTTAACGCCCCTGTGTGATGCAGAAACTCTTCTGTTTTAACAAAAAAAAGCAGTTCACTTTTAGTATGAGCAAAAGGGTCCAGTGATTGTTGACCTGAAGTCAAAGACCGCTCGTGTGCATAGGTCACCCTGGAAGCCATAAGACTTATATTTCTTCAAAGCCAAAGAATAAATACAACATGCCAGCTTTACTGAGATCAGCTGGAGAACTGCAAGATTAATGTTTTATGCTTCTGTTCACAGGCTTAAGTCTCTCTGCCATATCCAGAGTTAAATTTCAAGTTAAATTGTCTAATCAATTTTAAAGCAGTTACGATATTCACTGCTGCAGCTAAGCCAAAATGCTGGCAAATGGGTAACAAACCAATTTTATTTATATACACATAGACACACTTAATTTAGTATTGTCATCATTATCTTCTCCTTACATAAATTGTCTCTGAATGGGAAAAAAGAGAGGCAGAAAATTCCCACTGAACACTCATGGCTTTCATCTGTCACTACCAGAGACAAATGAAAAGTCTTGGAAATTGATAAGCCCACACTGAAAACATTTGAAAAAGGATGTGTTTTTTAATTTGCCTTGTCACTCAAAACAAGCTGAACCATTACATCTGCAGCAGAGGAAGAAGGATGGTAGACAAGAACCTTAATACAACCTCTGACTGGTAGTTACTGAGCACTCACAATCACTGAATTTTTATAATTTTAGAATATTGATTTTTTTTTTTTCATTAGTTCTAAAACCACAGAACTTCACAGGAGGCCAAGGGAGTATGTGTCTACTGATTTTTCATTTCACAGGCAAACTGTTTATATTATCCACGAAAGAAATCCTGAAAGGGCTAGGCTGTATAGCAGACACACTGCAGCAGAACTCCTAAGTATTCAGAACTCAGTATTCAGCAATCAAATCACACCCTCCTTCCTGTAACTCCGTCCATACCACTAACATGCTACCTTTCACAGCATTAACTATGTAGCTCGCTGCACTATGCAAGCGTGAAAAATTATCCAGCAGTCAAGTAAGAAATTCACAGAAGACAGAATCTGCAAATGACTGAACACAATGACATAATAGCCATCCATCAACAGGGAAAAACCTACAAATATTACAGCCATAATGAGTGTGATTGCTTGTACTCAGTGTGAAATAAACTTGTGCAATATTCATTCAACTGCAACGATGTCCATCAGATCCAGAATAAATTAAAAGAAGGCAGCGCCTTTTCTCTGCTGAAACCATGAAAGCATCCTTTCAGTAATCATGGATGACAAAATACAGCTGTAAAATATTACTATTTATCTGCAATTTAGACGGATCAAATAATACGAGAAGGCTTTTCAGATTGTGATTAACCCTTCAGGGAGTTTAGATTCAACCAATTCAGGAGTTTGCCTAATGTTTGGACATAAAATATTTACTCAGTTTATACGTGGAAAAAAATGTAAATATCTATCCGGAGTATTGAATAAAGGCGATGTCTGTTTGAACCATCACTAAACCTAATTCAGAGCTGTCCTAAGTAGTGCTGGAAAAGTTACACATTCCTGAAGTAAATGTGCTTTATATCACAGAGCCCAAACATGCCAGGAGAACAACCAACAGAAAAGAGCAGAAAGCCATAAAATGGCTTTTCCTTGCGTTACTTTAAAATCTCTTCTTGACTGTGTTTCTTCCTAAAGGTTTGTCCTTCTCTCTCTCTCAAAATGCGTATTACATCAGTAAACCCTCACACTGGGTTTATCTGGGCTGCTGCTGTGCAGATGGTGCTGCACTGTACTGTCTTTAGAAAGGCACACATGACAGTTCCTTTGGTGAAGTTTTCATGGAGCTGAGAAAACCTAGGAATTTGATAAGGGAAATGTGACTAAGGTCTGTGAGCCAGAAAATAAGCAAGGTGAGACTGTACCCACATAGCAAAAAATTAAAAGCTGGATCATTAGTACACTCTGGGAAGGTGTCTGAAAATCAAAAGATATGTAGATGAGGATGAAAGGCACAGTGGAATAAACTATAAGGCTAAGCAATTTTTTGAGGCCCCGAAAGACCAGTTTTACACTATAGACAAATAGCACATATAATAAACACACCAAAAGCCAAGCAATATCTTATCATAAAAATCACAGGTTTTTTGGAAGTAATTTTTTTGCTCATCTTAAAATATATCCGTTGGGAGAAACAGCGTTTTTCTCAAGTTAACATTTTCAATACAATGAGAGACATTTGCTGCGACTTTCTGAAGTAGAAATATTTGATGAGAGGGTATCAACTTCATGAAGAGCACCTAAGTACCGTTACATAAGAAATCTTCTTACTAGATACCAACAACTGAACAACTCATTTAGAAACAGTAGCTCCTACAAAGTGAACTTAGACATCTTTACATCTTCTGAAACAGAAAAACTGCTACCCTTCCTTGTCTTGATAATCCAGTTGATTAGCTATATATCAGCTCTAGAAAGGTAAAATAGTAAGTTTGTAATTCTGGAAAACTGACATTGACTGACAGTATTTGAGTGCTATAATTCAGACTGAATTCTCCAACTTGCTGTTGGATGTATTTTATTTCCACAAAAATTCAATAGGAGAGAGAATTCTTCTTTTCTGTATTACCATCAAAACAGACAGGAAAGTGCCAGGAAATTACATAATAGCTGCATACTTTAAATGTAACTAAGTGGAAATATAATATAGTTTTTCTCCTGAGCTCTGGAATGAATGGGTTCCTGTCCACCTGCTAGCTACATAAAATTCTTTTACAGGACTAGGACAATATGTCTTTACTAAGCAAATAATTAACCCGAATATCAAGAATTTCAATGTTCACTGCAACACGTTTAAGAGAGACAATGAAATCACACAAAGGAAATAAAAATACAACATTTATAAAATTATCAAAGCAAGGCTGTTATTTGTTAGGTCATGTAAGTGGCACTTCTCCAGCATAGCTATGCCATTTCAAAGTTCAACTTGCTATCCATAACCACATAAGTAACAACGCTTTATTCATGCTTCTTGTCGTGAACGATAAATGAGTGAATAGCCTCAGACTCTTAAATGTCTCTTCATTTCCCCAGAGTCCTGGTATGCTAACTCCCAATACAGATTTTTATACTTATATAGGCATATTTAAGAATATTTTCTAAATAAGTATCCTTGTAAACCCAATTCCTACATTGGATAAAGAGAGAATGCCTATAAATCATTCTATAAATCCTGTTAGAGGGATAAAACCCTCTCAATCTTCTCCTCATTTCCTCCTCATGTCTGATACTACTGTTGTGCATTTTCTAGTAAGATAATGTGCACCCTGTCCAAAATTGTACAAGTTTTGAAAAGAAAGCATTACTTATGTATAACTACAGTATATATATTTATATTTCCTGAGTGTTTCTGAAGTGTTCATATCCATTCAGATTCTCTTGTTACTTGGTGTCAACTCAAGGCTTAATTTAGCTGTTTCCTACTAAACTACACCATTGACTTCAGCAGAAATACTCCACATTGCAAAACAAAGAGAACACAACTAGACTCTGTGAGCACAAGCACAATTTTGCCTTTAGTACAGCTGTCCTCTTCAATAGAGGGGGTACCCCAAAACTGTCTACGTAAAGCACCAAGCAATCTGCAGATCGTCTATTTTCTATATTAAAGAATTTCTCACAGCCTCTTACAAAGGACTTGGTTCTTCCTCCATGTCACATGGAGAACAAATGCACTCTAAGAGTGGTCTCATGACTCATACCAGGAGGAGCCCAGTATCTCAATTCTACCACTGACAGCAACAAATGTTCAGGCTCTTAGTTGCCTGAAGTGCTCTGCTCTCTCCCAAGCCTCCGTTCTAGCGTGTGCTGTCAACTACAGGACTGAAACCTTGCTCTGCAAACAGCTTCTCATTTCATGAAGATGGCTCACTCAGTTGCTACCTGATGGGAGGTCTACTAAATCACCTGAAGGACAGTGCATAACTACTTGAATACTAACTCAACTGAGATGCTCATTTGCCCTTAGCAAAAACATTTGACTATCATGTATTTTGAGATCTTGTGCAGATGGGACTTCAGGGACTGTTTCCTCAAACATGTATAAGTATTGAGGCCTTGAGCAACCTAGTTTAGTTGGAAGGTGTCCCTGCCCATGGCGAGGAGGTTGGATTAGATGATCTCTAAGGTTCCTTCCAGCCTAAGCCGTTCTATGATTCAACAATTATATGAAGTATGTTTTCCACTAACACCGATGGGAATACACAATGCAAGTGTGGCAAACATGACAGCTAGTAGTAGCAAATAAAGAGTTACGCTGGTACGTTTTGAAATATTATTATGACATCAGAACTTTAAGACTTTGGTTTACAGCTCAGGCATTCTCTAGGTGGACACTGGATGTAATATGAGGTTCAAGAGGAAGTGTATCTGTACAGAGAAGGTCATTATAATTAGCAATCAGAAATGAAATAGTGCCATTATAACATTTTCTGTGGAATATAAAATTTGGCTTAGATACAAATTTCTCAAGAGTGGATTTGTCGGGCTGTATGTCCTCCTTCAAAGGTAAAGACAATAAACACGAATATTTCTTTACTTCTTAAAAATGTCAGTAGAGTAACAAGGAAAAAGCGGGAACAAGACTGACTCCTGGGATAAGACCACAGATGTCTGGAGTAAATTTTATACAAACGATGCACCCTCTAATTCAAAAGCTAAGGCTGCTGTCCAAAAGATTTTATAGATATGACTGACAGTGATGTTCATGTGCAATACTGATACGATGTACTACTGTGGAAATCACTGATACTCTTCCTACACTAAGAAAAAAAAAGTACTAACAAAGACCAACATCAGCCTTGGGCGGTGAGTCTCCTCAGGCTCACTTTCCATTCAGTTAAGAAAGGCAGTTTCATAAATTGGATAATCTGAGAACTCATGGTTAGGTCTCACATTTAACGTTACCCTGGATGAGTCTAATTCTTTTCAGAGACTACAGGGGCGTGTGTGTGTGTGTTAAAGAACTTAAGAGCTAGCTGCAGTTACGCTTTGTAATTATATCCTAACTAACATTCATCAATTCTCATGATTCTTGTGATGCAAGAACAATCTGTGATAATTTGCAAGATTCCTGCCAGAGAGAAACAAGAAAAAGAATATCAGGACAAAAAGTAAATATTACACTGCAGTCATTTTCTGAATTCCTATAGCAAAGAAATCTACATCTCACGTACACAGTAATATCCTCTGGACTCATACTGTAAAAGGGATAAACTTTTCAAGAATAACTGTCTGAATTTTGTGTCAAATACTTTCAGAGTTTTTCACTTACCTCCACAATATTTTTTCTGAAACCACTAATGGGCCCAAACAGCTCCAGAAACTTAAGTGTGGATGAATTTCTATCTTGCTAACTGCAATTATAGCTAAATTATTTAATAACTATAATTTAATTAATTTTAATTAAAAATAATTAATGTGATCAATTGCATCATTAAACTACTTTCTCAAAATAATTGTTGCCTTTTTTGTTATTACCATCCTTACCTGAAGCAAAAATTTACGTAACTTTTGGTAACATCTTCAGAAGTCTAACTTAGAAGAGTCTTACTGAAATCAGTGGGATTTAAGCTGAGTTACTTGAGAGCTTCTGAAAACTTGACTGCAAGTATCTGACAATTCATACCTATGAAAGTGAATTGTGCAGGCATGCATGAGTTTCAGAAACCCAAAGCAAAAGAGAAAACCTGACTGAAATCTGATCCATGGCTAGTACGGCAAGGATGACCATATCCTTTCCCTAAGAAGAAATTCTTATTGGGTATCCTGATGTCTTGGAAGCATTTATAATTTATTCGTTCAAAACTAAACCATATTTTCAGAATGTCAATAGCAGCCAAAATGCTAGACCTTCTGATGGATCGAGTAATAAAGTCTCTTTTGATGGAATTACACCTTTTTAGAGTTTTCCTTGATCCTTATGGATATCTTTTGGAAGAAAAAAAATTAAAAAAAAAAAAATGGATGCCTCTATGTTTCTATAAAGTACTTGGTGTTCCACAGGTCTGGGCCACTATTACCCAGTTTTTCCTCTTTCATTTTCTCATTTATATTACACCTAAGCTGAGGAGTGTTAACTCAGTAAAATGCTAAGCTAAACACACACATATGAACACAAAGTTTAATTTTCACTGTGTTAAAAAATACATGGGGAAAATCTGAAAAAGAAGGAATTTCATGATCAAATAAAAATATGCAACAGGAATGTTGTGAATAATCACACAGGTACACATTTCTTCACTAAGCACTGGGAAAACTGTAAGACAACTACAAAACCACCTCACCCAGGAGATTAAATGCCATCACATCTGCTCTTCCCCTAATCTGCAGATCTGATCCTACCATGCTTTAAGGATTGATCAAATCTTAGTGGTAGAGAGCTGAGGAGAAGAGGTGGGATCTCCTTTTATGACCCACGAATATCAAAACCAAGTAAACTGAATTGGCCAGATAAGCTGAGACTGAGTGTAAACACCACCATCAAACATCAACATCCTGCTCCTCACCCTGTCTGCTGAGTGACTTATATATGGAAAAACATTTATACCAATATACTGTTCCCACTAAAGTTCTCTTAGACTGCTCATACCAAAGACATGGTATAATTTTTTACTGTGCCTTGTCATGTTGAAGTTAAACAAGCTTTTCTGCAACCTTCTATGGAGGGAGAATTGTGGTGTGGCAAAACCAGCTAGAGCTGCACTACAACTCCTACTGGCACACTGCTGGTTTCCATGCCTCTGACCATCAGAGCTATGCTAGTACAATTCTACTTTCTTGAAATCAAACAGGACATTATAGTAGACTGCAAAGAGCAAGCTACCGCAGTTATTTACTCCTAATTGAAGTAACGCTCCCATTTTGTTTGGCACAGCAAGCTTACAGTACGTGTGTGGCTCTCTTCAGCATGTGTTTATTACAAGATGCATTTTACAAATGAATTTTAATTCAAACAAGTATTTCTCAGCTTTTGAAAGGGAAAGGAGGTAATAAGGGATGTAAAAGGCTCTAAACCATCTTCTAGCCTACATTAAATGTAATTTAAAAATTAAAAGGAACTTTACAGCCACTTACATATACTAGAATTTGTGTATGATGCACACCTTCAGTTGTACCAAATTCCAGCTTTTGAAAGCAAGTATCTACATCAGAAGCACTACTGTAAAAGCAGGTCAATTTATCACATGTGCTTTATTCATTTAGCAGGAGAAGCCTGCATTGTCAGCTACCTATGAATCCTTATGAAACACTGACCGTGCTGCAGACTGCACTCAGACCCATTTTTGTGGTGCATTTTTGGAAGGATGTTATCTCGGTATGTTTTGCCAGAAAACAGTAAGTGACATTTTTCAGCAGACTCTCACCCTGCTGGTTACTAAAGGGGCAGATTTTGGACCAGGGATGTCCAGGAGGCTTATGACAGGAGGTTTTTCTCTGCCTCTGATACTGTGGAACTGTCTATGTCTCCAAGACTAACAACAAAAGAAAACAAATCTCATAGATGAAGGCACTGACTGCATGACCCTGGACAAGTTGCTTGGGGCCAGAGTTCGTGTCATACTGCTCTGGGTCACTGGGCTAATTGTTCCGATGCTCTTCATCTAACACAGTGTAACTGAGGGCAAAGCATTGCTCTTAATCTTCTACTACTTTTAATAGTAACTGTATATTAGAGAAGTGAGTGGCCTTTCATGACCTGTGCTTTCACACGTCACTCATCAAAAGTAACAAACACTTTCATTTTAGTTTGTTACTACGAACCTCACATTCATACTTTATCTCATTCTTACTCAGCTGTCAACAATTTGTGCCATTTATTGCAGCCATGTCTTAATTAAAACCAAAAATTTATTCTCTGCTTCGAGTTAAGTCATGGGAGTTCAAATCTAGCAAGGAGAGGCAGCCTTGTATTCACATGAGCTTTAATTTGACCTGCCAGCTTGTCTGAAAACTGCAACTGCCTTCATCGCACAAGGATTCAGACTTTCTCTCAGGCTCTGACAAATAAAGGATATAGGAGGTTTGAGAGGGTTTTTTTTGGGCAGAAGCAGGAGTTGTTCTGTATGGTTTCATTTTTCACTGGTTTCCTAGGGCAACCAAACATACTCAAGGTCCTTGGAACTGGGTCTGCCACTGGTTGACTGTTACTAACTTTGGAACCTCTGACAAGAGTAGAGAGCTGATAGATAACTTAGGTTGTCACCAGTTTCATTCAGGTAGGCAAGCATGCTGTAAGGACAGAGGACCCTGTTAAATATTCCCTATCAAGGGGAAGACTACAATAAGCTCAAGCTTTTCACAGATAGTAGAACATACAAATGGCACAACTATGAATACTATAGTCAATACATTATAATTCACCTCTTATTCAGACAAGGTATAGCATATAGACTGTGTGGGTTTATTACAAGTCTTGACTCCAGCTCATCATTTTCCTGTCCTGATGGCATGTGTAACTGATCTCTCACGTAGATTCTTGAACAATGAATGTCTGATGAAGAGGAGGAAATTCAAACTGAAGTGTTGATGCAATTAAGTTAGAAGAAATCTATAACAATTCTGAACCATCAGATTCAAAGCCATAGTCCTCAATAGTTCCAGAAGTATTTTTTTAAAAAAGCACAGCTCAGTTGGATATTTCGAGCAGTCTGTTACAGGCTCTTCTGTGGCCTTATCATTCTAGCTATCAGTCAGTCACGTGATCATAACAAGTGATCAGTTATAATCATGGTAAGACAAAACTGAATTATTATCTATAGAGGAATACCTGCACGAACTACTAAAATTCACTAAGCCAACAAGTCCCCTTGGAGATGTCACTTAAAGAGAATTCCTATTTAGATATGTTTTTAATCTTTTGGATTTACAGAGTTTAAAAGCATCTCAAGTAATGCTGGCCAACTCACACTCCCTACTATGCAAGCTAAATATAACCAGCCTACTAAGATACACCGAGGAAATTAGTTTCACTGGATGGCTTCCATCTCAAGTTCTGCTCACTTGCATTAGGGCTGACAGGCCCACCAGACCGCCTAGGTGGTTTGCTGATGGTTTGCTCAAGGAAGCAACCCAGAAACCAGCTGTGCATTACAGAATAAACAACATTAGAAGGAGGAGAATCAGTATTTTATTTTTCACATATGGGACCTGACTCTGTCTTCCCTGCACTTGCACAGTTACAGGAAAGCACAGAGTACTGGACATGTTCCTACTACACCGGTCATGCTGGGGCACCTGGCGACCTGATGTGTCATGAATCTTGAAATTAAACTCTCATACTCGAGAAAGGCTGCCATACTCTGATCCCTGTAAATCAAGTATATTTAAGAACTCCATGCTACCTAAACAGAGTCACAAAGTGAAGTACAGAAGCAACATATTCAATGGCTTCAGGTTCCAAAGCATAATAAAAAGCAGTTCAGAGACAAAGAAATGTACCTGAGTTCCAGATGCCTTCATCTAGGGGTGAAGAGAAATTAAAACCTCTACACATGGCAGAGGTGAAACAGTCCCAGTAAACTGCTTGTGAAGTCTTACTCCTTAAATCTGTCCTTTCATGAAGGGTAAGGTGGTAGCTGTGTCATCAGCGCACAAGTGACACTGGCTAAACTTCCAATATGTTCCATACAGGAGGGACAGAACTCCTCTGTGATGGAATGCATTCAGTAAGCAGGCTTGAGGATTTTCAATCCCTGTGATTAGAGATATGCCTTGAAGTTACATTGAAAGCATAAAGACTAGAAATTCACCAGAAACATCCGTGCTGTGAAAGACACATGTTTACTACTGAGCATTTATATTAGATTACCAGCATAAATTCCATCATAAAAGTGGAACTGCATAATGTCTACTTTACGTCATCAGATGCACCTTAGTAGTGTTAAAATACAATCCGTTGCACACTTTATTCTTAATTTTATCCCTTAGTTTATAAAAACTCATATATAATTTCTCTTTACATAAATTGGCTTAAAAGGACCAACACCACATCATGAATCACTCCACTGATAGTTGTATACTAGTACCTATGGCTGGCCCAGACTGAAAGAGCCTTTTAACATCTTTTTATCCTGCTGATTCTGAAGCCTGTATGTCTTCAACTATAAGTACAGATAGAAATGAACTGAAAAAAAATCCCTCTTTTAAAAATGTTATCTCTAGCCCAAAACTGAAGACAGAAGAACACAGGACAAACTGTAACTTAAAGACACAAATTCCAAATTAGATGCCCATCTGTATGAAGTAAGATAGAACACACACACCAAAAGTTAAGAAAATACAGTAGTTTTAAGATCTCAATCATGCCACATTATGAATGCAAATTTTTTTTTACAGAAAGTCTTACTGAAGCCAGTAGAAGAGATGAATAAATTTATGGGATGCTTTTGACAACTGCAAACTGCAGAATTCTCCTAACAAGAGAGCATTGATATACAAAGTTAACATGGGATTCCTTCAAACTGTGCTTCTCCTAGAGCTGCCCACTGTGTCCAACTTAACAATACTGGAGATACAAACTCCAGATGCCACTCCATACTTGGAACTAAGAAAGACCGCAATTCTGATAATACTTTCTGTCATTCTGTATGAATGAAAGTCTTAACACCAAACTAGTTTTAAGGTTTTCCTTTTTTGACAGCATCCAGAACTGTCAAGGCTCAGAGAAACTGTTGTTAGGTTATAAAAGCAGTGTAGCTTATCACTGTTTTTGAAAACATCCATACAAAACAGCTTGTTCATTCAAGCATAAATAAAACAAGAACACTCAGTGGAAACAATAAAATAAAATTGATTAATGATTCAACTACAAATACCACTGTGAAAATTGATCCAGTCACAAACACTACAACAAATACTAAAAAGCCCTTCTGTGCTGAAGGAAACATTTTCAAGGTCAAATAAAGGATGCTCCCCTATATAACAAAACCTAACACGGAAACCATGGGAAATGATCTTACAGCAGAGCCTTCTTTACTTCCAACATCAGAAACATTGTACTTGCTCATACTTTTCTATAGTGACAGATACAGGGACATATTTTATACAGGTATCATGCATTAGCAATGTTAGCACGATTTTTTTCAGCCATGTTTATAAATTTCTAAAGAAAGTAGTCTGCAAGTAAAATGGTTAAAACTTCTATCAAAAGAGAAAAGAAAACATAGTGGAGGATTCTGGGCTGTGTTCAGTCAGAATTAAATAGAGCCTTCCAGGTCACATAAAGCACAAAAGGCCGTGTATGCTGGCAGCACAGCATGTGTACCTACTGTACCAAATAGACTATTGAAAAACAAACCCAGACTGTACGGACTTCTCAAATATTATCTCCTCGATTGTGGTTAAAGATGCTGGCACTCCATCAGCAGCACAAACGGAACTGAAAACCACCTCATTCAGAAAAGCTGGGGCTTCCAAACCTGATATATAGAGGCCGTGAATAATAAAAGGTGGAAGAAATTACAAGGAATGGGTAAAGAGGAGATCCTTCTAGATTTCAGAGGAAAAAAAAATTGGAAAATTAATAAGGCACAGAAGTCTGAGAAAGAAAACTCAAGGTCAGGAAGATAAGCTTCAGCAAGCCTTTGGAGACAACTGAACACAACAATGCCTGACTGGAACCCATTAAAAAACAAATCCTGAAATACTAGAGGACTCTAAATAAGAATGTGATATAGTCTCTCCTCCCTTCTTTTTATATGACAAGATTCTGCTTGTTCTAGAAGCTATGGCTCTGGGACTAGGGACCTCACTGCAAAGCTGCTGTCAGAGCTGAAGTGGCCTGGAGGGCAGACTGAGCTGGATTATACAGGCGTAACTGTGGGGTAAATGGGAAATTTGGAGAAGTGAGCCTAGAACACATCTTATGAGAGGTGGTAGAGCCAGTGGATTAGTAGGCTGAGAAGAATATTGCAACATCTAGTTTATAATGGAAAATGAAACAGATGAGGAGGATACTAATGGCTTAACTCTTAGTCAAGAAAAAACACGCTTTGTTTTTGAGATTTCCTGAAGATATATGAAATATTAATGAGGGTTTGTCCTGGTTTGCGTGAGAACAGAACTAATTCTGTTCAGTGATTTTACTCTCCAGCTCAGTTCTTCTAACTACCTGCAGTGTCCAAAGTAAGCAGCCTGTTTTCCCCAGGCAGTGTCTGCTCCCAGCAGTGACAACACCCCATGGTTAGAGTAACTACCAAGGGTTGGTGTGCAGACCAAGGCCACTGCTGGATCTTGTGCACCAACCACGTTGTGGGGTGCAGAATGTAAAAGGTGGCACCTGCAGGGAGCAGCGGGCAGGGCAAGTGACCCCAAACTGACCAACAAAGGATTGCATCCCACAGACATCATATTCAGTATAAAGCTGAGGGATCATGAGGGTCAAGCTCTTGCTCGGCTCTTGATTGCTTTTCCAGGAGCCAGCATCCCAGGAGGACTCTGTCCATTCTGCCTTCAATCCCAATTGGTGTGTTCCTGAACCCAGTACCAGAATCCAGCTCCTGAACACAGCTCCCATCTGCTGCGGGACCCAGGCTGGGACTCCCCCAGTGCCTGCTCCACAGCACCAGTGGTGATGGTGATGTCATTACCATCAGGGGGGTTGGGTTCGATACTGGTTCTGTATATATTTGTATATATTCCATTTTTATGATTATTATTTTCATTCAAGCTGTTCTAGTTTCCTTTTCTAATGTCTGAGTCTCTCTCCATTATTCCCTTTCTCTTCCCCTTTTGGGAGGGAGGGGGTTAACAGAATGTCTGTTCTAGGTCTAGTGGTCTGTCCTGACCTAAAAGTGTGGGGTTTGGATTGGCACCTCTGCTTCTCAGATGATGAAGGGAGGAGAATTTTTCTTCTTTAAATTAATCCTGCTGCCACTGTTTTTATTAAGAACCACTCATCTGTATGGCTGAACATTGTCTGACTAAAATGAGATTGACATAAGGCAAAACATCTGAAGAGTTCAGGTGGCTACTGGGCTACCATAAAGCCTGTGGCTAGTTCCAGGCTAAGTAAGCATTTTTATGAATGATCTGGAAAAAGAGATCACATTCCTGTATTGCAGACAACATTAAAGTAGAAGGAGCTGCAAGCACAAGATGGCTTAGAAACACTGGCAGAAAATGGTAAAATGGATTCTGTTACAGAATAAATAAAAGAATGCATCTGGGAATTACAATCTGAAGCAAACACGAAGAAGGAAGTACGTACATGGGAAAGAGTCATGTTTAAAAAGCCTTAATTATAACAATGAATAAAAACGGTCTACAAAACTCACATTATATATTTGTGTCTCAAACTAGCAGTATCAGCTTATAGCACTGGGACAGAACGGTGCTTCTGCATGTGAGTCGCATAATCACACATCAAGCACTTAAGTTGCTTTATAAAAGATCTAGAAAAGTTTCAGTACAGAACAATTGAATCAATAGGGACACAAATAGAATACCAGGCAAGACTTAAATAGTTAATTATATGTAAGTTGGTCATTGCCAGTCAAAATAGTTAATAATAAATTACACAGATTTAAGTAGCATAAAAGCTCTAGATGGATTGAGGAGGGAGGAATAAGGAAGGAAAATAACTCTAAAACTTAAAAAAAAAAAAAGGAAGAATGGGGATGTCTAGAAGAATGGATCTGTTGCCTCAACAGGGATGTTGAATAGTCAGTTTCTAGCAAAGCCTTGATAGTTACTAGTGGCACCATTGCTTATGATACAAAGTGAAAGACATGAGCAAATCACCAGTTTTGTTCTGTTCCACAATTCTAAGATCATTTATGAAGACTTTAAAATAGTTATTTGGCTATATTTAGGATTTTTCTGTGTCCTAACAGTAAGGAATATTAACTATGAAAATCTTATTCTCTGGAAAGAATGTAAAGCTAAAACCATAGTAAGTCTTTTTCTTTGCAACAACAGAGTTTTTGAAGCTATGTACTAGATTTTAGGTCCTACCTGAAGCAGCATTATCGCTTGCCACAAAACAAACAAACAACCCACAAAAAAAGCCCAACCCAAAAAACCCAAAGACTTTTTATAAGTTCAGACAGGTTAGGTGAAACTTTAGAGAATAAATACATTTCTTAGTTGGCCATTCCAACATTCAAACCCTAGAAAAGTTAAACAGTTTGCATTTTGAAGAGAGCAAATTTAAATCTCCAAACTTACAGTTGAGGAGATAAATAAAAACAATAAACACGTCTCTGAATTATCATACTTTAAAAAAACCAAAACAACTATGTAAGTCCAACCATTCAGAACACTATGAATTAGTACAAAATTCAGGTCTCTCACTTGTCCTTCCTGTGGGACTCTACCTAGAAATTAATTTTTTTTCCTATCTCTGATACTTCACAGGATAACACTTCAGAGAGCAGTGATACTGCTCCATGTCAAAATAAAAGGGGTTCGAAGAATGCATTCAGACTGCATGATGCCACTTTATCCCTTCTGTTTGACAGGCAAAGGTGTACATGGTATGGCCATGAAAATTCCCATTTACAGACTCTAGAAATATCTCTCAGAATGCTCCAATAAATCCATCATGATAATAAAATTCTGCAATAAATAAGAAAACATGAGTCATGCTTAAGTAATATGGTAAAACAAAGATGCAATTTGTTTACATAAGACAGAAATGACCGCTCCTGAGGGACAGGATGCCATCAAGAGGGACCTGAACAAGCTTGAGATGTAGGCCTGGGAGAACCTCAGGAGGTGCAACAAGGCCAAGGCAAGTCTTTCACCTTGGTCATGGAAATCCTCAGTATCAATGAAGGATGAAGGGATTGAGAACAGTCCATCAGAGAAGGATTTGAGGATACTGGTGGATGAAAAGAAGGACATGAGCTGTCAATGTGCACTCACAGCCCAGAAGGTCCAGCTGCATCCTGGGCTGCATCAAAAGCAGCATGGCCAGCAGATTGAGGGAGGGGATTCTGCTGCCCTACTCTGCTCTGGTGAGATCCCACCTGGAGTACTGTATCCAGCTGGCTCTGGAGTCCTCACCACAGGAAAGACATGCAGCTGTTGGAGCGGGTCCCGTGATCAGAGGGCTGGAACCCCTCTGCTGTGACGACAGGCTGGGGTTGTTCAGCCTGGAGAAGGCTCTGGGGAGACCTTATTGCGGCCTTTCAGTACTTAAAGGGGCTTTTACTTAAAGAGAGATTTTATTAGCAGGGCCTGTTGCGATAGGACAAGCGGTAACGTTTTCTTAACTAAAAGAGGGTAGATTTAGACTAGATATAAGGAAGAAATGTTTTATGATGAGGGTGGTGAAACACTGGAACAGGTTGCCCAGAGAGGTGGTCGCTGCCCCATCCCTGGAAACATTCCAGGTCACGTTGGACAGGGCTCTGAGCAACCTGATCTAGTTAAAGATGTCCGTGCTTACTGCAGGGAGTTTGGACTAAATGACCTTTAAAGGTCCATTCCAACCCAAACCATTCTATGATTCTATGACAGTCTGTATGATATAATGCTCTCAGACAAGCTTGTTAGACTAAACAACTTTGATGGTGTCAAGTATTTGGAAGGTGATGAAACTGAGTTATGCAACTGAAACTGTCCAAGACACCAATTCCAGTTCTGATCCTGCCACCCAAATACTACCTTCAAATTCATCAAGTGATCACAAACTTTAAAAACACTTACGTGAGATTGTATAGTTCAAGTCATCAATAGTCAGAAAATATCAGAATGAAGCATATTTTAATAATTTTAAATTGAGCCCTTTGTTCAGATTATGATACTGTCTTTAACTGCATGATTACATACCATTTTTTCCACGTAAATTCTTACTCATTCAGCATACGTAAAGAATAGTGTGTACATAATGAACTAATTTTCTTGTAACAGCTACTCACTAGTCCCAGAATTTATTTCCTACACATTATTCCTATTCTGCTCTGAAGACAGAATTATGAATTTCAAACATTGGGTTTTACATGCACCTCATGGGGTTTTCCAGACTGCTACAGTGCCTGGATGCCTAACAAACATTCATGACTTTATTTTGAAAACATGTCTGTGAGTGGAGGCAATAATACTGCTTCCATTTTACACAGAGAAAACTGAGGCACGGAGAAGTTAAAAGACAGTTAGAAGTTAAGAGTTACTAAATTTCAGTGCCTGTTTCAGGTGGTTAACGCCTCATTTTTCAAAACATTTAGCACTGTGTTTTGTATTTTCAAGTCCTACTCTCCTCAAGTCCTACTCTCCCTGAAGTCAGCTACAGCTGTTGACTCCCAGTACCCCTGAAGCCCTGATAACATGGTATCATTCTTTGCTGGCAAATGAACAACTTGGTATCCTGGAGTTGTGTGTAGCTTTGGAAGATGGCATGTGCTGATACACACAGACCTTTCTCTGGCTGTCACACCAAAACGTGGCCACTTCTGCCCTATTCTTTGAAATTGCTCCTGTCCCACCCCTTGATCACACTTCAGAAGTTCTGTTCTTCATTCCTAAGGCTGTTCTTCCAGTCCCAGTCTCTTTGCTCAGCAAGTCCTAGTTCCATTCCTTTACTCTTAATTGCCCCGTTCCCCATCTATACCTTATACTTTCTGTCTCTGCAGACAGGTCTCCGGTTTACTCTTCACAGGTTCCCCATTCTCATTCCATTCTCATCCAATTCATGTGGATGAAAGTCCCCTCATCTTTTATTTTCAGTTTTACTTTCCTACGCCGCCTGCCTGAAGTTGGATTGCCTTACTCACTCCATCTTCATTTCCTGTTCTCATTCAGGGACATTTTGCCTACTTCTGCCTTCCCACTTAACCTCATTCTTACAAACATCCCCAGCTTCTAAGTATTTCCTGTTCTTCCACCCTTGATCAGCTGCTGCCTCAGTGTCTATTGACACCTTTTGGGCCGGTTTTCCTGCCCCTCTCCCCAGTCTGCATCTCCCAAGTTCCAACCTCCTTGTTGAAGGTGTGTTGCTCTCCTTTTTTCCCTTCTGCGTTCTGATAGATGTCTTCTGTTTCCCAGTGGTCGTCGCCGACTGTAAGCACAGAAAGCAGACGACAGAATCACTGCTCTCACTCTGGCAGGCACCCAGCAGCTACAGTTCAGTATCTGTAGGGGGAGCACCGCCCAACCACATCGTGGAGCTTCAGGAAATTCAGTTGCTAAAATCTAAGACTGTACCACCAAGCCTGTGAAGACCACGGCTTTTTCAAAGGCTTACGAATTTCTGAGGTTAGATATATTTTCATAGAATTGTCCTGCTCATGACACAAAGGGCATCCATCTACTAAAGGTTTAATCCCTAGGCAGCGCTAATACAAATTTTATAAAAAGGTCATGAGAATTTTTAGCACAGATTAAACATTCTTTCTCAGCCTAAGTTAACAGAAGTATGGCTGCAGTGTTCAAATATGGCAAAGGAAAATAAAATATAATAATAAATTAAGTATAATAAAATAAAATACAGTTTCCTATATGCTGTGAGGTCAGCAGAGTTGTAAGGAATTACATTACCTGTTCAATAGACTAATACTAAGCTGTGCTAGCTGACCCACCTAAAATAATAAGAAAAAATAATGCTTGACACATTTGTAAATAACAGAGAATGCTGAAAATAAGAGCTGATAATTGGCTTTATAATGCAACATTAGTTGCATTCACTTTAAACAGGTGGTTTTATTAACAAAAAAAATCTGCAAAATGTATATATTTGTTTTCTTTTATTTGACATTTGTAAGCTTTCTAAATGGTCTTGATTCATTAAGAGAGATGACAATGCTTGAAAAAAAGAACAGGGAAAAAAACAGAAAAAATCTAAAAATAGATTAATTGTTGTGATATTAATTGCTCCCTCCAATTCCTGGATTTCTGGCTCCTGTATATACCTCCATAGGAGGTATAACCCATTTTTCTGAATACAAAAGGTTTCAATATTAATTCCTTCATCTTAGAAAACAAGAAAAATAGTTTGTTATCTGCATAACAATTCCACTGTTATGTCTATACTGCTGCATTGCCTCAGTTCCAAATTAAGTGTGTTGCAGAATTTATCATAGTTGGATAAGTAATAGCATCATTTCATTCATTACCATCACAGTTACTACAGCTTAGAGATCAAGCACATTTTCAGAATACAAAAATTTAGCATATTTTTAATTCACAATAGATAATATATTGATATTTACCACAAAATTTTGATTAACCTCAGTGATGCCAACACATCACCTTAAGAACTACATCGTTTACAAGAAAGATACCCTAAAATCAATAGTATTTATAAGTGCACTAACTAAACCCATGTTTAATGGGTTAATGCCTTAACCTTTGCTTGCTTGTTTTTATGTTCTCATTAAAAGAAGCTTTTGATACATAAGTGCCACCTGTAGGAAATACCAAAGTATGCTCAAGAGCAGACTTGTGCCAAATCAGGCAGTGAGCTGTGTATCTTACATGCCCAATATAGGTGCCTCCTTCAGAAATTCAGCCATGTACTGTAGGAAGCAATGACCCTGTGTGATAGTGGCTTACTTGATGAAGATTAGTTTGTAAAGCCAGATCTACAGGAAAGTTGCTTTCCAATGAAGCCTATTTAAAAGAGAATTAAAAAAAAAACCAACCAACCAACCAAACAAACAAACAAAAAACCCAAAAAACCCAAAAAAAACCCAAAAAACCCAAACAACTGCATTCTTCCATTTGCTTGTCTGTGCGACACTATTCCATAGAAATCAAGTAGACCTCGACTACGGCATGTTGGATCAAGTAAGTATCTTCAATGATTAACATGGAGTTACAATTACTTAGGGTAGACAAATATAAAGGTTTGCATGATTCACCTATTTTCATTTCTCTCTAGTACTACTAGAAAGAACTAAATGTGAAAAAGTGTTTTAACAAAAGAACAGTCTAGTCTCCACTACTATATACATAGTTCAGTTTCTCTAGGCAGTGAGGTAGGCATGAGCGGACAGAAGTACATATTATATCTTAATTCAAACATCAACAAATGCAAAGAATTTCCAGTGCAGTTACAGAAATAACTGCTAAGAAGACTTTTTGATGCCTTGATAATTTCTTGAATATTTCAAGAACAATAAAAAGCTTACAAAAAATCCAGCATTTAAAATATTAACTCTGCCTAGAAAAGTGAAAATATGAATAGAAAATACTAAGTCTGTCTAAAAATAAAAAAAAAAGTAAATTATTTCATCACAACTAATTTGTACAAAATAATTGAGATAGCTGGACTTTCTTTCTATAACCACCACCTATAACAGCTGTGCTCCAAAAATACACTCAAACAAGGAAATAGTTTCATTAATCCAACTGTACCATTCACTGGCAGCATCTCCATTCCTCGGTATATTTGTCAGGTAACGTATATTCCACACTTGAAGCACATTTTGCATCGAAACGTGCAAAGTTATTTTTGATAATTACATGTAAAATGAGAAGATGAGAATAGTCTGGTATGTGAACACAAATTATATGCCACTCTACAAGAAAATATTTTTTCCATTGTTTGACTCGCAGTTTCTCTGTTCAGTTTTCCCACTGATAGCTGTGCAGAGAAAAGATACTACGGTTTTCCACCACAGTCAGCTTTCAGTGTTATTTCAAGCAGGTAGACTTGTTTTGGCTGTTCCTCATTACCATCTTATGCTCCGACTCAGATAATCTTTCAGAAACTCCTTAAAAGCAAACTTCATCTGTTCGACGGTCTGGCTGTGCCTTGAGAGACAGACTGCCGCTGCCTCCAGGGCACTGCGGTCTCCCCCGGCCCAGCCCGGCCCAGCCCGGGCCGGCACACCCGGGCCCGCCGCCGGCGCGTTGCTCTCCGCGGTGCTGAACCGCGGGGCCCCCGCCCCGGCCGCCTTCCGCTCCGTCTCTCCCTGAGCCCCATCTTGCGAGCCCCAGTGTCGGTCCACTCCCGCCTTATGGCCCGCACAAGCGACAGACAACAAGTTTGGCCGTGTGCCCACGCCAGCCAGCAGATTCGGCTGTCTGTTTTAAGCACAAGCGCTGCCCTACAATACAAAGGAGATGGGAGATCACGGATATCAAACACCCCCACCCCCACCCGGGGCCGCTATCCCGTCCCTGCACCCGGACTCTTTGCGGCGCCTGCTCTAGTTCTCGTTGCCTCTCCCAGAA
Organism: Ceryle rudis; assembly: GCA_033439905.1. Classification (NCBI taxonomy): domain Eukaryota; kingdom Metazoa; phylum Chordata; class Aves; order Coraciiformes; family Cerylidae; genus Ceryle; species Ceryle rudis. The sequence goes on from JAAGNO010025017.1 coordinate 24,992, forward strand.
TAAACCCCAGCGCCCATTCCTGGCAGGGGCAGGGCTGTGCAGCAGGCTCGCCCAGGGGTAAACACACTGCAACGCCAGGGATGGCTTAGGGAGCGGCAGGTTTCCCGCCCTTCCCTCCAGCAAGGTGCAACCTTCTCTTTTTTCTTTTGTTCTCGGTGGCAGGAGGTTGGCGGCGGCAGTGTCGGGAAGGGTGGGGAACACTTGCACCTACAAATACATGGGGGATAACAAAGGACCATGCGCTGCGGGGATTAATTTGCATTGGCATCCATGAAGGCAGCAGCCGCATCTTTTGCGTCTGCAGGGATTAGCCGTGTAGAGCCGGGACTTACCGTCCCTATCGCAGAGCTGAATCGCCTCCAGGCTGAGGTTCTTGATCACCTCCTCGCAGGGGCTAGTGGGGCTGCTCATGGTGTGTGCCAGGCGCGGAGCCTCCATCGCGCCTTTCGCCGCTCCCTGCTGTCGCGCCGCCGGGGGGCTGGGGCTGGCGGGCTCCGCGGCGGGCGGCGCAGAACCGCGCGACAGCGCTTCCCGGAGCCGCCCGGCTCGGCTGGGCTCGGCGGAGGCGGGAGAGAGCGGATTTGTCACTGCGGCGAAGCGGTAGGGGAAGGGGGGGTTGGGGGAGAAGGGAGGCGGGCAGCAGAGAGGCGCGCGCTCCTCGCGCCCCAGGCGCCGCGTTTAAAGGGGCCGCCGCCGCTTCAAAAACGTTCCCCTCCCCCAGCTCCCCTTATGTAACGGCGGCATCACGGAATGGAACGGTGCCGCGGAACGGAACGGCTCCGCGGCCTTCCGAGCTCCCCCCTGCACGCCGCCTGCCGCCTCGCCGCCCCTCGTAGCTCGCGACGGCCGTTAGTAACGGCCGACGTCGGACACAGCCCCCCACACCCGTCCCGCTCGGCGTCGCGGGTACGTTGCGTTTCGAGGTTATTCCATCACCCGTGGCGAGCCGCAAACCCGCAGCAACCCAGGGTGGTTGACTTTCCCTTCGCCCGGCACCCGGCACGCCAAAACCACTGCGCATAAATTACTGGAAACGGGAAGGGCTGCCTGCATTCACTCTGATCTTGGAATTCGGAGAAGGAAATATTAGCTGCTGTGAAACTGATAAAACCGGCAGAAGATTACAGATGGCAGGACAGGGCACGGGCGGGGATGGGTCGTTCCTGGCTCTCTGCCCGGAACGCTTCTCTCCTGCTGTCTTTGTGGGAAGAAGAAATAACCCACAGTGATGTTTCTACCACACTTTTGTGAAAAGTAAGATTTGTTGTTTTGTTTTGTTTTTCTAATCAGGGGGAAATGATTAAGGCCAGAAAAAGGAGAAAAGTTACATAAGGAGTAACAGAACAAATTGAAACTTTTTCAGCACTCCACCATCAGTGGGTGTGACAGCCCATCTCCCCCGCACCACGGGTCCACAGGCTGGATGAAGGAGCCTTGCAGGCTGCAAGAGCACAGCACTTTCTCCAAGTTACAGTTTGATGTTGGGATCAAGCTCCTTGTGCTGGGATGGGATTACCAGTCTCCAGATAAAGTGGTTTCAGCCCATTTCCTACCACGGGTTACAATAAGCATTCCTGGCATCAATTTGTTGCTTCACTAAACTGATATTGGCACCGTTTTGAGATGCCAGCACCGGCTGCTTTGAGAAACTCCAGTTCCTTCCACACAGACCGCCGACAAGATTGAGGCCGTGGTGTTTCTTGGTCAGCATTGCACGCCAGCAAGTCCAGAGAGTCCTTAAAGCTCCCATTTTCCATGTAGAGTCCCAAGACCAGCCCTCACTGATGCAATGTGGTAGCAAGCTCCACGTACAGCCACGTTTGTCACTCAAAGATGGCATTGCACTGGGCTCTTGGATTATCCTATTCTTTACTGTGGTTTCTAGTGACATAATCTGAGGAGATGAGCTCTGGCATGACCCTTCACAAAGCCACTGCCAAGTGCTGCTGCCTGGGAAAAAGGCACAGATTTTAGGTGAAAACTTCAAAAATCCATAGTGCAGCGTGGGGAGCAAGAGCAACACTGAGCACCCTTCCTGCACCATCTCCTCTTCTCTCCCTCCCTTCCCTGCTCATCTTCTACTTTTGCCTCCTCTTTGTCTCTGATGCTTTTTCACTGTGAAGGAAAATGCGTGCAGAGGAGTCAGGCGGAGAAGAAATGGAAAGTGTGGGATGGAACCCTTAAAGGAAGAGAAAATGAAAAAGTGATAACGAAGAGGGAGAGTGTGAGTCAATGGGGAAGTGGGAAGGGAGAGGGATATATGAATGAATGCACAGACAGAATGAATGTAGAATCTGAGCGGGAAGAAATGAAAGTGGGTGAGATTGCATTCATCAGGTTTTAATGTTGCCTCTGACAAGCATTCATTCCTTGCATAGAAGCCAAACATTGGTCTCGCAACTGTTCTTAGTACAGAGTCATCCTCTGCGTAAGGCTGGAAAATTGCTTTCCCTGACAACTATGTATTTAGTCCCTCAGCCTTACGTTCCACATTGATTCCTTTCCACAATGTGGTAGATGCTTCAGCAGCTCACAATCTTGTTACTGCTTTCCTACAATACTGTACAAAGTCCACATGAAACAGACCCTGGTTTTGAATACTAAGAGAACTGCCATTTTGTTCTCCCTGCCTCTATTTTATATACCTTTCTCTTCTCTACTTTTTATTCTATGCAACTGAAATCAGGTTTTTAAGACTGGATGGATTTTGCTTAGCTCTCTGAAAGCAGACAGCTTTAGGGGTGTTCCCATTGCTCCAAGGCCTCACGTTTCTCAGCTGCCTTGTAGTAATAACCCCTGTCTGAGCTCTAGCTATTTATCTCCCCAAACTATCACACCTTTTTTGAGGTTTTTTTTGGATGAAAAGACTGGTTAAGTGTACAAATACTGGCAGACATCAGTGGAAGTGCAGAGCAGAGAAACATTTTCCACACCTCCGCTTTTCTAAAGCATGAAATGAGCTGGACCTGCCTGAGACAGCGTTTTGCAGAGTCACACTTCAGACTTCGTGCTCCCTTCGGCCGATCACTACTCCCATCACCTGATCTTGGGTCAGCATTTTTTAAAGCTCAACTCACTTCAAGATGCAATTCCTTGCCGACCACTTGGTGAATTTAGTCATAGGTATTTCAGTCTCAAAGCACATGATACTCTCTCGATGTTTTCTTACCTGAAAGAACAGTACTCTGCTTGTCTTAATAAGGAATAGCATTGTCTGAGGCACAGTTATGTTTGTGTAAAGGATGACAGAGTCTTGGTGTATAATCAGAAAGTTATCCTGTGACAGATTATGCCTGACAGCATTTAGCAGAAAATGTCACATATCACAAATATGGGTCAACATTATGTAATGGGAAATCTGCCAATGGCAGCACAACATTAGAGACAACAGTGTCACATGTTTAAAACTGCAAAAGCTTGCAGAGTATTTGCCACGACAGCAACCTTTCACACTGTTAACATTTAGATAAACAGGTTATTATCAATTTCTGTCGTTAACATGACTGTTAACACGATTGTCTGTTAACACTGCAACCTCACCTAAGGAGAGAGAAGCAGTGTTTTCTGGCACGACCAGGAAGCGTGAGCTGTGGCACACATATCTTGCCTGGATGGGTTCAACAATCTTGGCACTGGTGCCTTAGCCTGACATTCACAGCCCCCCAGGCAGGTAACCAAGATCTTGCTGCAGGGCTGCGGCTCTCCAGCAGCCAGTCAGAGAGGCTGCCAGCTAGCTGAAGAGGTGTGTGGCTTCTTTCCTAAAAGCCACAACCTCATTCAAGCAAGAGAAAAAGGTTCTATGTGCTCCTCTCCTCTCCGCAAACTAACCATCACACCGTTACAAAGTTCTGCCCTGCCTGTGTTGCACTCTGTGTTGGGAAAACTGCTCTGCAGCATAGTACAGCACAGAGCTGGAAGACAAGCCCATCCTTCTGATTTGAAAACACTTTTGTATTTCACAGTACTAGGGGTTTATTTGCAAGTTATAAAAGAAACCTCATTCCTCATACTTGAAGCAAGAGTTCCAGCTCTTCCTTCCCACTTGGGTATAAAAAAAGACTTGTGTTATTGCTCAGTGGACTATGCAGAAAGGCTACAGACATAGTTTTCAGGAAAGAAAAACAAGGGAGGAAATAGAGACAGCCTCTTTTTTTTTTTCTTATTTTCTTTCTTTTCTATTAATATGTCACTTTTGAGGAGAAAAGCAAAATATTAAAGGACAGTTAAACAGAAGGGTCAAAAACATTATCCAGCATTTTGGGTCAGTCCTAAAAGAAGCATTGACTAAGCTTAGCAACTAACTACTGAAATTTCACAGTCATTCTTTCTCTTATTGGACATGTCAAGTGATTCAAGCGTGCAAAGGCACATGCTTGCAAAGGATTGCATACAAGATATTCTTGAAATACCATAGGACACCCTGGTGACAGAAAGACACACACACACACACACACACACACACACAAAAAAAGATTTAAGACACTAAGGAAAAGCTGTGACTATATACAGTGAATGTGCTGTGCGACACAGATTCCTTTTCTGCATGGCGACAGGCATTGATGTATGAGAGTTCAGAGCACTAGGCACAGTATCTCACTGAGAACTTCTTTGTTTCTTTTTTCTCAGATAGTAAAGCAAGAGGCTCCTCAAATGCTGAAAGAGGATGATGGCACAGGTCCCCCCCTTTTTTCTGTAGGAAAAGCCAAGGCAGAGCAGCAGTGTTTAGTCTTAGCTTTGGAGTGAGTCTCTTTCCGTCTTTCTCCCACTCTCTGCAAAGGTAACAACCACAGCTGTGCACCCTGACACAAGATCCATGAGTGAGGCTGCAGCTCTGGAAAAAGGGCTCTGTTTGCTGTTTTCTGCTTTGATGTTGCTCACAATGCTGGGAAGCCCTCACTATTTCTGGGAACTCTCCAGTGACATGTATGCAGTAGTTCATACATCTCTAAATGTCTCTTTCCCTGTTAGGAAGACTTAATTTCAGCAATTGTATTCAATTCATATATTCAGGCTTTTTTTTTGCAAGACCATAAATAGCATACTTTAAAATATCAGATATGATTCTGAGGTGATCCTGTGACTTTTGATGTCAGAGGACCTACTAATGAATCCGCAGGTTTTTGTATAGTATGACATGAAAATGGGTTCTGTATGTGGAAATCACTAGTCTACTACCCAGGAAAAAAAAAAAAAAAAAAAAAAAGACAATTAGTCTGTGAAAAAGGCAACCAAAGGGGTATGTGTTAGAGATTCACTAAAACATGAGCAGAGCAAACAGGGTAGACAAAGTCTGACTGTTTGCCAGACCTCGCAGTACAAGAATTAGAGGGTGTCAGTTTTAGTTAATAGCAACCAGCTTCAAAACAAACAGAAAGAGGTGGTACCTCATACAATTTATGTTAGAGTTGTAAGGCCAAAGGACAGCGGTGATGCTAAAAGCTTTCACTGGTTCAAGGAGAGGCAGGAAAATTTAATGGAGAGGAAATCCTTTAGTTACCGAACCCACAGGTGATACAAAGTCCCTAAGCTGAAAATTATTAGCATCTGGGAAGAGTTACTGAAAACTGTTAGATGTGCTTGTACTACTCTTCTGCAAACATCCATTTTCAGCCACTTCCAAAGAGACTAGGTAGGGCTGACTCAGCACAAGCAAGGAAATGGCCTAGTGTCTAAGCCTTCATTCCTTATCACCACCCCCTTCTCCCCCCTGCCCCCCCACATAGACCTCTTTCATGAAGAACACTTCAGAGTTTGGAGCTCTCCAGCTCTATCACCTGAGTATGCAACTCCCAACTGAGTAACATAAACAATTAAAAGGAAATGTTGGTCTCAGGAAAAGAGAAAGTTATCCAGCAAATTATCATTTTCTTAATGCTATTTATGCTGCTGCTTTCTGAATCCCAGATTTCTGATCAGCTTTAAAAAGCATGAATAAGCATTTAAAAAAGACAAATTCTTTCATAGACAAAAATAATGTATTTGTAGCTTCCTAAAATTTATTTGTTGCCTGATGGGCACAAAATACTGTTAATGCTTAGCATTACCATTTATTAATTTGCTTTTCTTTCAAGTTTGGCCTCACCTTATTAGATCCATAGTATCCTTAGAGAACACCTAGAACCTTCTGTATTTCCTCTCTCCTCTGTGCTGTTAATCATTCTTCCTACTTTAGTAATCATTTTCACATTTAATTAGTGCTTTATTCTCTAGATACTGGACCATATCTTGACCTTTAAAAGATAATACCAGCCACTTACCCTTGACAATGTTGTCTGCTGTTCAGATTTACTTTTTGTCTACAGTTCAATGGCCAGCCTGTGATACCTTTAGGGGAATTTTAGCCCAATCCCTTGAGGTATTATGTGGCAGAGCATCAAATGCCTTTGTAAAGGCTTTCTGCTGTTCTGTAGTCTACAAATCTTCTGGCTTCATCTTAAGGAGTGGAGGGATAAACGCTCTAATTTGTCTGGTTTAGCTTACTGTAGTACACCTGTGTCATATCTGGGTTTCATTATACTATTCACCTCCATATTAATATTTTTTTCCCTTCTGCTTTAATATTTATAGTATTTATTTCAGTTTGGAGCCATGCCCATAAGACAATTGTTTCCATAGTTACTCTTGATTCAGTTTTTAAGACTTGTGGCATGCTGACACTTTATTAGTCTCTCGATACTTCCTCAATTCTCTGTAGCTTTTTTAGCAACTAGTTCTTCCATCAGTTCTATAAATACCCAAAGGGACACCTCAGATTCATTAGTTGAAGTGATGATATTTTGTTATGTATTTCTTAGTTACTTTTTCCCAGCAGTTCACAATTACATCAGTGGTTTCTGAACCAAGCCATTATTCAAAGTTTAATCCCCTTCCTAATAAATGTCATGGCAAAAGTCCAATTAATTTTAGTGGGAATAAGAACTGGTCCAAAATTTATTTCCTTATTACAAATTAATTACAATTAACATTTTCTTGGTCAAGTCACTTTGTGTTACTGTGCCTTCAGGACATACAACACAGTCATACCATCTTTAACTTCTTGGCAACAGTTTCAGTATATCCTCATGCTGTCCCCGCTTTTCCTTTTCTCATGGGCACTAAACTTGGCATATAAAAGCCTATTTTGGTGGCCCTCCAGTTTTCTGTTTCCAATGCAGTTCATATTTTACTTTTACTTCCCTAAGTAGCCCAGAGTGACCCATTCTCTCTTCAGCGTTTCCCATTTTCATCAGAACAAGAAACATTTCTGCTGGCTTTCCATTACAGTATCTTCTTGAGTCTTTTTGCTGCCCTTCCCCTTTCCACAAATGCTTCTCTTAAATTCTCTCAACTGATCCTGAGAATTCGATGTTCCTCATAATACTAAATCCTTTCACTGGATGGTGTCAAAATTCTTCAAAGATGGCCAAGAAGGAGGTACAGTTCAGTAATATATAAAGTTAATAAAGGAAGTCTAAGGGACTAGTTCCCAATGCCATATAGCAATCTTGTTTTCTTATAACTATAGAACTTCAAGGTTTTTTGTGTAAGCACAGAAGGTGGCCGTTCTAGATTAATGTTGCTGCCTGCCAGCTTTTGTACTATCAAGATCTTCTACAACTGAGGTGACCTGTCAAGAAAGAAAGATACCATTGTCTTATCCCCACTGCTACCATGAACACAGTTTAATTAAGTGCTAAGGGAACAGAAGGAAGATTACATTAAATGAATGAGAGGAGGAACAGCTAGACATTCCCTCTCCTTGTCTCAGAGCTTGGATGTGTGGTGAAACTAGTCTTAAATTTCACTCACTTGACTCATAGTCACTTGTTACAAGCTCTTACACTGTCTTTCAGATCTGTGATTATTTAAATATGTGATCCACAATGAAAATTTCTCGAGTAAATACATTAGAAACAGCAATCAGAGCTGTGTTTTACATGGTTGAGCTGTGGCAGGAATGTATACCCACTTAGCACCCATATACAGACAGATTAGAGAGAGTGTGCTAACAGACAATAAAGTGTTAGTTTATAGCACTGTTTTGTTAATAACATCCACAAGCACTTTAATTAAATCGCATTCTGTTCTGAATGATGTTTAATTGCCATTACTTGTGTTCTGAATATATGGCAGCCCTGCATTATGTTATTTATTGATATTATAGCAATCCTTGCATTTTTCCAGTCACTGTACATACACAGTGCCCCAGAGTACTTAAAGTCAGTGGAAGAATTGTGGCATTCTGTGAGCCTATGGTGGCATTCTATGATTGAAAATCATAGAATTGACTCAAAAATCTGTTAGTGACTGATTCACCGCTCCTCCTTAAACCAGGCTGCACAGGAAGATGCTTACAAAGACCACCTTCAGCCCAAGGAGCATATTTTCCTGAGGATCTTTCCAGCCAGTGGGGAGTGGAAAAATCCTCAGCAGAGTGTCTCAGTGGGAGCTCATTGTAGGTGCTCTAAGCTGTCACAGAGGAAATGCTTTCTCTTGATTCTACAGGAAACTTGGGGAGAAAAGCATCCTGAGGCTAAATATAGCCTTTGTGAATGCCCCCTAAATTATTCTTGTATATGTTTGCAACAGCCATCTCTGATAATCTGCAAGATATTGTTGGAATGAGAAATGAGAACAGCAAACAAATAGGGCAAAGCTCTCTCCCCTAGGCTAAGACTAGCCCGTTGCCTCTTGTCCAAAGTTCAGGGGGCTTAAATCTACACATGCTCAGAGGGACTGTGCTGTCTGCAAAGCAGAACAAGTAGTCATTTATCCAGACACAGCTGTTGCCTTATGACAGAGGTCTGACAGTGTCTCCTGTGTGATGGAACACAGGTCTGTTTTCAGACTTGTCTGATCACTGCTTATCTGTGACCTGCTGAACTCACATCAAAAGCCAGTCATCTGTAAATTCTTTTTCTATATTTTTCTCTTTTTTCTTCCATGCTAACTGCTAACGCTATCTTACAGGTTTTTTTTTTTTTACCAAACTTACTAGAGCTATTTTTTTTTTCTTGTAATACCAGTACTTTTCTTCTTCTTCATTCTTTCTGTTCTTACTTTTCTCCATTTTTAGTCTAACCTCATCTAGTCCCATCTATCTCAATGCCAGCTTCTGATTAATGTATCTCCACATAAATTCAAATTAGCCACTGACAGTACTTTTTTAGGTTTGACCACATGACATCCACCCGGCCTTTTCTGGGTCAGGAAGGGGAAGTGGGGCAGACCAGAGCAAAAAAGGAAAATATTGCTTTCTGTTAGGTGGTTGAAATTTAGTGAAATTAAATTTTCTGATGTTTCATCCTTAGTGTAAGTATTTACAGTAGCTGCTGCTAGACAAGAAAGCTGTATATGGATTTTATCAGTCTCATAATATATTCCTTGTCATGTTGTGGAAATATGAATATGTGACAGAAAAGTTTTAGGACAGCAGATCCAGCAGAGAACAAAAGTAATGGTGTAAAGTGGAGCTACACAGGGTTTTGTCCTTTAAATGACAGCAATCTAGATTAGTCCTACTATTTTGTGTACGCAATAGCTACACTGCTACAGTTTATTTCCTTAATTTTTTAGAATAGCCACTATCATTTTAAACATATTATAGCTGTAGCTCCATCAAATTAATTTAGAGGTTGCAGCAGCCTAATTATACACACATCTACAGTGATATAGATAATGGTATTCAAAAACTAACACAAAACCCACTTAATTTCTCTGTGTCACTAAACAACTCCTGCCAGGAATGAATTAGCCCTGGTATTAAGATGTACTGAAACCTGTGCTTATTTTTGGAGCAGAGCCAAATGTTCATTTATAGTAAAAATAGAAACTTATTACTACCTGCTAGTAGTTTACTCCAGAAACTTATTACTACATGCGTGTTTACATTCACAAAATTTATTCAAGCAAAGTTATTCAGAAAAGGCAGATATGGCACAGAGGGAGCCTAAGGAGATGGAAAACTGAAATTCTTTAGCACAGAGGACTATTCAAATTTGCCTAATAGCGCAATAGAAATGAGTGCCACTGGAACTAAATTATATCCAAATCCTCCATGCTATGCAGAGAGGTTGAGGCCTGAGTGAAAATGTTCCATGACCACTTTCTTATAGTCCACCCTGTGGTTTTGTTCTTCCTTGAAGTTGAGTAGTATATCACTAGAAACTAGGGGGAGCAGATGAAGTAGAAATCAAGCTAAATCCGAGGGTTAATGAGATTAGCAGCTATCAGGCCCATAGGCTATCTATAGACTTTCCACTAAGGCTTATGCCCTCAGAAGTTAGTAACAGGGCTATCATAAACAACAAAAATACACAACTGACCTCTACCTGAATTGCAAGCAAATCTTCCTGCTTCCAGCACAGGAACAGCAATGTCCAGTAAAAATACGACAGCAAAGAATTCAGGTAGAAAACCCAGGAAGTTGCTCCAAGATGTTTTCAAGGCTTCTTCCCATGCTTAGGAGAGATAAGGCATGCTTACTGACAAATGAGACATGGGGAAGCACAGTTGTGAAAGCAGATGCTGGTCCCCCCCTCCACTCAAAATGACCTCCTTAATTAAACCTTGCAAAAAACTATTAAAAAAAAAATAACAATGCCATGAACATGATGGTGAACGTGTGGCAAATCAAGCTGTCTGGGTCTTGGTTTTCTTTTGGTGCACAGTGCTTCAGCATTTGAAATTGCGGTGTCTAGTACTTGGGAGAACAGTTGCTACTGGCAAGCTTTATTAAATAGCAGAGAGTTTGGGCAAACATGCTCATTCCCGATGTGTGGCTGTTTGGTCACAGAAGGCAGATGCTGCCTGGGATGTTCCAGAAGGGTCAATACAGAACTAGGAACAGGCAGTGGGATTAGACTACAGTTGGTTTGGGATTTTCAGCACTCATTAAAATGACTGCCTGACAGCACTGTCTAGATGGAAGTATTATGCAAGCTTTATACAAACTGTGAATTCACCTTGGAGTAGAACCTCCTCCCTATATCATGCTTGGCGAACACTTTCTTGACAAATATATTCAAATGGAAATAGATCACACAACCTGTTTTAGAAAGACCGTATGTTCTTATCCCTATTTTCTCATTCTGTATTTCTCCACCCTCTCTAGGGATGATGGTCTGAACTTCTTATACTGTCAAACTCTCACTGACCTCAAGAGAAAATTGCTCATCTCAAAACACAGTTGAGCAGAGCAGCCAGCTGCTTCTCCTTCAGCCAGTTGTTCCAAACTGAGGTTGCAATTCCACATGCAGCTGCAAGACAGGCAACTGAGAGCAGGGTCAGTTCTCCAACCTATTATGTGGTGGTTCCATAGGCTGTGGCAGCAAAAGCTTTCCTACAATGATCATGGCTATCTTCTTTCATTGCTTTTAAATTGTTTTCTCCTCTTCCTCCCCCTCAAATAGCCATGGAGTCTTATTACTGCTTGATCCATCTGAACCCTAAGGCAAAGTTTTCAGCACCGGGCACATTTCCTGCAGAGAGAGTTTTGTATGAATTACAAAGTCAGGGCATTCAAACAGTATGTCAATTCCCTTCCCACAGGCTGTATTCATGACCACTTATTCATCTTGAAATGATGGTATGCTAAGAAGTCACTTAAGCTCTTAAGCTTCCCTGATCTTATGTCACAACTTCAAATACAACGAAAAGAGAGAAAAAGAATGGTCAGAAAAGCAAAAACTCAAAAAATATAGTCAGAAATATTTCTGTTATTGCAACTGCTATTAAATAAAGGGATCGCGCCCTGCACAGATACAGCATAACGTTATGTTCTGCTATTCAGCTCATAACAAACTTTGATTCAGTCCAACATTTTTGTCACCAAAAGATTATTGCTGTGGTGTCATCCCTGTTTTGGGAAAGCAGACAAACAGAAAGCCCCTCAGCATGCACCCTTCTAGACACTGTAAAGGACTAGAAGCAAATAAGATACATATCTTAATTATTTTTTTCTTTCCCTGTCATTATTGCTAGCTGTATGGGGTCTGACTAAGGATGGAGTTCATTTTCCCCATAGCAGCCCTCAAAGTGCTGTGCTTTGCGCTGAGAGCTAGGAAGGTGTTAATAACACAGCACAGCCCAAGGCTGTTTTTCCAACATTCCCCCTGCAGTGGCATGGGGTGGACAATATCTTGAGAGGGGACACAAACGGGACAGCTGACCCAAAGTGACCAAAGAGATATTCCATACTGTATGATGTCAGCTCAATAATAAAAGCTAGAAAAAGGGGGTGTGCATCCACTTGTCCTCTGGAGCAACCACTATGTATTTGGAGCCCTGCTTCCCAGAAAAGGGGTCAGACAGTGCCTGCTGATGGGAAGTAGAGAAGAAATCTTTGTTTTCTTCTGCATCTCTGTGTGAGGCCTTGCTTTGCTTTTCATTAAACTGCCTTTGTCTTAACCTATCAGTTTCATTCTTATTTTCTTCCCCCTGGTCCAGCTGAGATGGGGGCGGGGAAGTGATAGAGCATCTTGGTGGGCACCTGGCATTCAGCTAAGGTCAAACCACCACAGCAACCTTTACAAAGCACTCTTGTATTTCAAAGCTAATATTACTGTGTAAAGACTAGTAGTGCACTGCCAAAAAAGGCTAAACAACACATTTCTTACAGCCTTAAATTATGTCTCCCAGCCTGCTGGATATCAGAAGGTTTTGCAGAAGGAAGCAACTAAGTACAAGTCACTTGTCATGTTCTCCTGGCTAACTAAAGAGCAAATACTGGTAGGCAGGGCTGGAGCTGTGGGCACATAACGCTTGCTGTGCTGCATTTCAGAAGCATAGCATTGCTTTCCTTTCTCTCACGCCCTCTGCTACACACCGGCAAGCAAACAGGAGCGAGAGAGCAGCTGACCGCTCTTGATGCCAAAGCACTGTACAAGATGGACTGTAACAGCCTGTGCTCACCAGCACTCCTCAAAGAAAAGGAGAAGGCAGTGTTCCTCACAAGCCTTGTGTGAGGGCAGGGGAAAGAGAAGGAAGTCCCTCTCTGTACTCTTTATCCTCTCATGGGAGCTAAGCATAGGAAGCCAGACTTAGGAAAATGTATTAAAATGAGACCGTGGCAGGTTGTCCCCTTCCACACAACACAGCAATTGCAGGGGTGCTGTCAGAGCCACAACACTGGGTTTCGATGCCAAATTCACATGGTTTGGGAAAATAGGCAAGGCAGAGGCACAGGAGCCTCACTGCACTCTGATCCTGTTTCTTCCCTTCTCAGGGCACAATGCAGTGTCTGGGACAGCTAAAGAAGCGCACACATGACAAAGGTACTCTCAAAACCTCTTTGCCCTTCTCCTCCCCAAAGTCCTTTTTCCTGCTCGCTCTCTTTGCTCACCAGTGGTTTCTGGGGGAAAAGAGAAAAATGAAGAACAACAAGGGGCTAGTATAAGTTGCTGTTTCTGCACAGCACTGCAAAGCTCAGGAAGCACATGCTGGTCATGCTCCTTTCTGTGAGAACAGATCAGAGACACACAGAGAAACTGTAACTCTTAGAGGTAAGGAGACTTCAGCTTGACATGTACGACCTGACTGAGTACCTGACATGTACCTCACCACTGAGCACCTCTTCCCCATACTGCCCTGGCTCTGGGTCTGCAGGATCCTCCAGTGGCAGAAGTCTGGTGGGGAGAATGGGCTCCACACATTTCCATCATTCAGAGGTAGTTTATCAATTATTTGAAGAGTTGTCCGGGTCAAGCCTGATTCTATTTTCAGAGCTGAGTAATGACTGTTGATGACATCTGCCCATGATGGCAGCAGGCATTGATGGGTACTGTAAAATTGGTTTCCAAATGTACAGCCACATTTTTCCTTTCTGCTCCAGGCGGCTGATAAAGATCCACTGATGGCAGTTGCTGTTTAATATAGCAAATGACTTTGGAGATTACGGTCTTCTCTTATGTAATCTCCTTACATAAAGACTGAGAAAGAAAACATGTAAAGAGCAGAATTTGAATGGCAAAACAGCAGGGGATCTGGAGCTCAACACAGGTATTGCCATCTTGAAAGTCTTTTCTGAGAATCCAAAGCTAACAAAAAGCCAACACCCTTTTAAATATACACAAGACAGTTAAATAAGAGTTGTACCTCACCACAGAATCTTGTGTGATAATCCACTACCTGGTATTTAGCTAACTAGATGACCACTGAATGAAATGGGAGGTAACCAAGCAATAAATGTTAATCCCAGCTAAAACCAAAACAAAATTGATCAAAAAGCTCCAAAAACGAGAGCATGGAGATTGCAAATGTGTTGCTTCTGGGGTACATTCAGGTTGGAGAAAAACATGTTGTTCTTCCTAACCAGCTACCACGTGGCGACAAATGCTGTCTGACATTTTTTTTGCATAGTGATTTATGAAACTGTGCCGTGCTACTCCGTTCAGTCTCCTTGTGCTGTGTCAGCATGTCCTGTTGTAAGTAAATTGCTTGTTACTCCTAAGGAGAGTGCATTCATTAGCGTTCATTCCTGATAATTCATGCTCATAGTAGAGAAAGACAGAGGAAATGACTTACAATGTTTAAAATCTTTATGGAAGAGAGGGGAGGAAGTAAAAGAAAAGATAGATGGAAAAAGAAGCAAGAGTAGCAGAATGGTTGGAAAATACAGATGCTCTTTTGTCCTTTTCATTCATATTTAGTCCTGTCTGATCTGTTCCTTTCTTTATCTTCCTTTGCTATATCATCTGTCATACTTCAAGCTTTAAGAACATTGTGGTCAGATAAACTGGCAAAAAGCCAAAATATGCAAGACCTGAGAGAGTAACAGTGTTCATGGGTGGAAGATGTTTGTAGTAATGTGAGAGCATCTTAACAAGCTTCATACCTACATGAAAAAAGTCAAAACCAGGAGAGGCTCTGTCCTGCCTTCTAAGCATGAGGAATAGGTGGCTCACAGATTTACAGAACTTAGTAAGTGATAGAGGTTTTTCACTGCTTTTAGATGAAATTTGAATTGGTTCTTAAGAGAGCTGAGTAAATGCTGGAAAAGCATTCACTAGCATTTGCTCAAACTTTTTTATGGATTGAATTCATCTGTGTTCATTTCCTTCCATGTTTCTCCTTCATATATGTTCTAATGAACAAATTTTCTGGTGATGAGACTCACAGAAACTGAAATCATTATGCAAATTATGATTTGGAGTAAGGCATTGGTAAAGACTGAATTCTTAAAGGTAGAAGCAACTAAGGACATTTCACCTCTGTCCCATTACTACACTAGTTATAAACAAAAGGAAAACACAGATTATTTTATCAATGCATATTTTATCAAAAACTGACATTTTTTTCTCTTTGAATTTTCCTTAAAATGATAAATATTGATGTGCATTTTCCTGACAGTAAGATCAAGGCCAAACTTGAGGAAAAAAGGGTTAATGCTCCTAGGAATTGCTCCATTTATGATGAACTATTTCAGCCAGAACACATCCAAACACTACTTGCACCATCTTCTCTTAAACCCTGCAGAATACCTCTGAAATATAAGGTAGAGAGAACATCCAAAAAGAGGGGAAGTAAGGAGACAAACCACCTGAACTCAGGGAAGATAATCCTGCATGTTCTTGTTTCAGTGGGGGGAAAATAGCAATGACATATTGATCACCTGACAAGGTGCGGTCAATTAAGAAAATGAGTCTTGACAGAAATTTCTAAAACAAGCCTACTTTGTGGGGCAGACATTGATAGCAAAAAAAAACCCCAAACCACAGAGATGTGGAGAATCTCAAGAATTTCTACTCATAGATACCTTTTCTATTAACAATTTTCTTTAAATTATCTCCAGAATTTTTATAAAGTTCTTATAGTGCTCCTCCTCCTTCCACTTGCTGTGTGGTTCCCATCACAAGCAGAAAGTTGGCTGTCTGGATTTCTTCTTCACTCGCTGTGACATTAGGTACTCAAGACAATGTCTTTCAAAAGGTTGCACAGGGTACAAACACTTTCCTTCTGAAGATAAAATGCATCCAGGCACTGATTTTTGAATTTATATTATTTCTTGACGAATGCTGACAATTTGCACTCTTTTTTCTCCATTCCTTCTCTGAGGGAAACATTTAGTTATCCAAATATTTCTTTTGGATACAAATACAGCTTAGTTGCAAAAATAACTAAATGTATATGAACAGCAGACCTTATTTATAACAGTTCTTTTCCATATGTGGTTGATTGCCTCCAGTAAAGATATTTGAATGTAGCTGAGATATTTTTGTTGGAGGCAGTGGCTGCAGAGCAGTATCATTTGGCAGTAACCAGATAACATAGTTTTCTTAGTGCTCTGCTGCACATGCCCCAGCAGACATCACTGTTTTAAAAGTCACTTATTCTGCTTAGGAGAATTCTGAAATAACAGGTTTTCTCTGCAAACTTTTGGTTTTTTTTTTTTTTTCTTCTGAACTGAAGTAATGGTTTTACTTCTCCCACTCTCAACCCCCTTTTACTGAGTTGCCTTTTTAATCCATCACCTAATAACATATTCTTTTTTTTTTTTTTATTTGTATATAACACCTATATATTTGCCAAGTAAGGAATAGAGGGTAAGGAAAAGTGTAAAATATCGTAAAAAGGGTAAAATATCTCTTACAAAAACAGAGATTATATTCTTCCCTTGCAGAGTTATAGCAAGAAGGAAGTTCACCAGTTTTGACACAGAGGTTGAAACAGAAGGATCCAGCCTAAATAGCCTCAGTGGAACATCACGGAAGTATTTTCACAGGAAGACATTCTAAAAGGACACCTGGAGCTTGACAGCACAGTATTTCAATGTTGATTAGAATAATTAGTTTATACCTGTTATGACACTATCCCAAGCAATTTAAACATAATATGCCCTGAAACTATAAAGAAATCATTTGGCAATGATCTGGAGGAATGCTTTAACGTGCAACAACCCCTGAAAAAATAAATAATGAAGTATCAGAGAGTGAGCAGAAGAAGCTCCTCTGCTTTGAGAGATGTACATGTGGATGTCTATTTCTAGACTTTGCTTTTAACTATCAAACATGACCCTAAAATAACATTACACCAGAAAACAGACTAGGTCAGAAGGGAATACTAGTAAACACCTTTTCAATGTAGAGACCCTTCAGGTTTCTACTGAAGAGTAAATAGGTGCATGCAACCACCAGTATGCAACCAGAACTGCTGGAAGTATTAATTATGGTCTACTCTTGTTTCATGTCTCCGAAAAATGTTCAACTGAGAAGAATATTGGATAGCAGTGGATTATACCATCAGGAGTTTTGAAAGCGTTCAATTTTGAAAGCATTCCAGAAGAACTTCTATAGACATAGTACACAGACTCCAGACAGGAACATCATTGTTAGTATTTTGGAAAGATGTTGGCATGTCATTTAGATATATTTTGATATTCTGTACTTCTGTTTCAAAATATTGAAGTGGCCATTGAGTTCTGAAAGGATGTACATCAAAAGTTGCAGGGTTTTTTCCTCACATTTTGATGATCAACACCACCACAGTATGATCTTGACATGCTTCTTGTTCATCACAAGTCTATAGAGTATGAAATCCCTCCTTATAATCAAAATAAGCTTCATGGAGAGAGAAAAATGATTATACAATCATAAAAATGGCATGCACCAAATCAAGCTGAATTTTTTCTTTTTTAAAAAGAGATGTAACTCCCTTAAAAAATCATGTAAACATGCTTAGAAATAAAAAGGGACACAAATTCAACTCTCGAATATTCCTTTGTAGCTTATTTTGGAGGTCAATAGGCAGAGACTATCTTAGATCTGAGATAAATACTTCTAGAGATGAAAAGTTATCAGAAATGATCATCACCTCCACTTCTGTGCACTTAAAAGAGGGGAATGCAGCTCCCATCCCTTGGCTTTATAGTAAACATACTGTCATGACCTGGAACAGGTAGGACCTGGGTAACTGCAGGAAGACCGTTGCTCCATTACAGCTAGAAGAATAATTGTGTGCCATATGTATTCTATACAAGTGCCCATTTTAATTAAGGTTTAATCTCCTTAATCTCTACACTGATTCTTGATTGCCTTTCATAATATTCCCATACACCACTCCAGGGTATTTTCTGGCATGAGGAAAGTCTTTTCTGGGTTTGACCTGGTTTGACAGGCTCCTGTGTATCCATCGTCATCTTTTATTTTTTGACAGAAATCTGTTAAATATGTGAGGTGGAAAAAACCCCACCAGTTTGAGCATTAATTGGATGAAAATGATAATTTGTGGATTTGAGGAATAGCAAAGGTGCCACTAGAGTGTGTAAGTGGGCAGCTGGCACAGTAGCTTTTGCCAACATTGGCGTCAATGTGGGAGTACAGCAATATGGTAGATGTTAACATTGTACTTAATAAATATCTCATCATATGTGAAAGCACGACTAGCCTTTTGGAGGATGAAGTTGAGTATTCTCTGCATCCGCAACAGGATTTTATGTGTAATCCCAGCAAATGTCAGCAGGCCTTCACGGGTGCTTAAATTCTATATACACAACATTGCTTTCTTGAAAGGAAACAGTGAAATGCTCAACATGGCACTTTTTCTCAGCTGACTTAAACCTTAAGGAAAACCACCCAAGCCTGCTAATATCAAATGCACATGACAATTTTAATTATTAAGAGACCTGGTTCCTATGTGCTGTATATATGTGGAAATGTGAAATGGAAGCACTTAAGTTATTTCCAAATTTTTTTTTTTTTTTTTCTGTTAGAAATAGGAAGCACCAAGGAAATTGTTTCTGTTTCACATGAATTTGATACATTTCATAAACCCTGGAGTTAAATAACAGAGACTATATGGTAGACAAAACCAGCACTAGACCTCAGTGAGGTATGTTTCTACAACTGTTTCTTGCCATGAGGTTTCCTGCTGTGGCTCTCTTATAACCATGACACAAAGATTCAGTACATTTTTCTTTTAAGGGAAAAAAAATATAAGTCTGGTGTTAGGTTTCTGTCTTCTAGTCATGTTGTCTTTTCATTTTGCCATGACATTTCTCTCTGTGAGGACTGTGCTTACCCTTCTTTCTCCACCTTCTTCAAAGGCCTTCTTTCTGTACCTCAGTCCTTGACTGCTACTCTTCTGAGTGTCATCACTACACAACTACTAATTTTGAATAGTTCCCAGCTCTGTATGTCACATAAGTTCAATGTCATATATGTTCAATGCTCATGTCTATATGTCATATACGAAGGAAGTTCTCTATAATAAAAATGTAACATTACATCACCAACTGAAACATCACCATTTTGAAGAGCCAAAAAGATTTTCAAGAGATTGTGTCTATGAGGCTTCAAAAAGATTGCAAACAGCAACAAAGACAGAACTGGAACAAACTCAAAATACATACTGTAACACCTGGCTTGAGCTTTTAATTATTTGCTTGAAAATGAACATGCTAGATTTAATAAGGTGAGATAAGTCATTATTTATTTTCAGGAACTGTCAAAATACCCTGTTAATCAGTTCCTCATTTTTGTTCCATTCTACATTGTCCACTAGTATCTTGCTGCTAGCCTATACACGAACCACAGCGCAAGCATGCTTTTTAACACCAAGAAATTCTAAAACAAATGCAACAAAATGTCATATCGAGCTGCTAGCTGGCTACTCAGGTAAAGAAAATTTTCCATTCAGTAGTAATAGTGCTTAGCCACTCTTCAAAACAGCTTCCAAAATGAGGATTCTAGCCATGGAGCATCACCCATGGTTTTTTTTTTTTTACATTCACAAAATCATACGTTGTCTTTTCTGAGAGAATTTGAGAATATAAGCAACATAGAAAAAATTGATAGTACTAAATGACAGCACTATTTCAAACTAAAATGATTTATTAAAGTGCTTCGGTTACTCTGATGGACAAAAATTTTCTTATATGCATAGGAAATTAAGTTTTATAATTTCACATGCAAATATAAGAAGGGCCCTTTACACTTCCTTACTGAAAAATTAATGACTTGCACATTCCTTAATAAAATGTTTTCAAGAAGCCTCATTAGTGTAGCTACTTACATTCACAGTTAAGGAATTCTTATGCAAGAAGATGCTTTCTCCACCCTATCCCTTAAGCCTAAAAGCTTAACCTTTATATCTGCAGAGAAATACCAAACTGTAATAATCCCTCACACCAAAACCCAAACCAGAAAATTGTACCTGCTGAATGAAAAAGAAAGGGAAATACTGCTCTGGGAAGTGAGATAGCAGCAGACTGATTTTAGCAGCAGGCAGACAAGAAAGACTATGACAGAGGTGAGTCTATTTTTTCACTGCCAGACTGGGGTGAGTCCACTGACTGAGAGGAGTGAAGAGGTCATGGGGACGAGCATCTCCCAGGAAGGATAGAGGAGCGGGAGCCTGGCCACCTTGCAACATCACCGCTTCTCTTCCAGATGGAGACCAAGGCTCTATTTTAAGCTGCCTCATCTGTATTTACTAAAGATGTGAAAGAAAAGCCTTATGCAGTCACCAGTAGTATGGCTGGACAGCAAAAAGGTTCTCTCCGAGGGTGTTTCCAGTGTCCCAAGGACGTGAGCAAACCCTGGCAGCCTGAATGTGTACATTCACATGTTGCTCAGAGATGGCTGAGATGCATCACTGGATCTGCTCTTCCCAACTCTGATTTCTGTATTTGAGCAGAGACTACCTAGTGAGTTAAGTCTGGCTTGTAGCCAGCCCCATGGATAGAGACCCCGTCCTTATACAACACTGTATGTTTTGGGCATTTGATAATGACAGGATAAGATTTAAGCCATGGCTGAACTGGCCAGCTGTCCCCAGCGTGCCTTCCAAGTTCCAAACAAGTCTTAGGAGAAATGTCAATAGGGAAATACTGTAAAATAACATTTTTTATAGAACATATACAGTGTTATTTTGGAAAAGTTCTCTTAATTAAGTATTAAACAATCTTGCATGAAAATAACAGCTGAAACTTAATACCCTACTTAATTATCTTTCCAGTGAGAATTTAAATAAAATCAGTAAATTCAAGCATGCTGACCATGTGAGATTCATGAAAATGGAAGGTTATATGCCAACATTTGACAAAGAGTGTGAAAAATATTGAGAAAAATACAAAGCCAAGTACTATTCACTCTTTATTTTGCAGTGAGCCACTACCCTGGTGGGTTTTACAAGCCTAAGGGTCTCAAGGCAAAAACGTATCAGCTGCACAGTAAAAAACCACCTATTTCTCAAACTGTGTGCCAGAATAAATAGTCTGACAATCTATCCAGTAGAATAGATAATTCTACACATATACAAATAAATAAAACACCACTCAGAAAACAAGCAAAAAACAAACAAGAAAACCTTTATCCTCGAGCATCTGAGATCCAAAGGCATTCAAATCCAAGAGAACAAATCATATTTGAGCTTTATTGCATGTCAAAGAGCAGGTCTGACATCTTACTCCCGAATCACACAGATGTACTCCCCTCCATCGTAACTAACTAACTGAATGCATTCATTTTATGGAAGCAGCCATAACCTTTTGAACAGATGGCTGAGATACAGTGAATCCTTTACTTGCTAATTTCAGGAAGGAAAATTTTAGGCTTGGAAAGGTTTTTTTTTAGACAGTTTTTCAACTTCATGGCTTAGGAGAAGATCAGCAATGTAGAAGAATAAAATACTGTGTTGTCAAATTCTAGAGTCATGTGGGAACCAGACAAAAATAATATAAACAGAGTAAAAATTTAAAGAACAATGCACATCAGATTTGCCTATATAATGCAGGTATTAACACTCAAATCCCTCAGTCATTGTGTAGTCAGGATTGCATCAAGTCATTAGTTCTACAGTAAGTTCTCCTTATTCTCTCCACAACATCACTGTTCCCTGCTTTCTGCATATCTGAGCTCCTCATTGAATCTCATTTTTCCTGCAAGGCAGTGGGTCATGTTCTTCCAAGCTCCTCTATCCTGGCTTCTCTGCTCTCTTTGTTGCTTTCCACTGACTATCCTAGCTGCTCAGCTCTTTTCTAGTCCCCTTTCCTCCCCCTTTCCAGTCTCCTTCTGCCCCAGGACTGCCGTACCTTGTGCACAGGGTGACCGGCTGGGATCCTTGCTTGAGGAGACACCCTCACTCATCCTGGAGGTGGCAAATTATCCGTGGTCCCTTCCCCTTGCAGATAGCTCCACACTGCCCTCCCAGAGCTCCTCCCCCAGCTCTTGGCAGTCCCTTCGTTTGGGCACAGAGAAGAAAAGTTTTGCTGAAAGTTGTGTTGGGGCCTCATGCAGGAAACAGTCCTGCCCACTCTGGCCACTAGCCAAACAGCAGAGGCACCTGAAGTGAAGGGTCAGTAAAGGACCTGGGATGCTACTAGTTGCATCCCAAAGTCAGGTGGATGTAAGCTTTGAGGTCTGGAGGTAGCGCCTCCCAAAATCCCTTTGTAGTCAGCGGTCATGGTGGCTTCCCTTTCTGTACATATACTCTCCCAGTACCAGAACTGGGGAGGGGGAGGAGGGGAGAGGAAGAGGTGGCTGTGCAACCAGTCTTCCCCTGCCACCACTGCCATCATATTTGCATTACAGGGACATGATCTGGCTGTCTTTGTGGGGCCCTTTGGCAGGAGCCCAACAGCCTTTCTGTGCCACTGCTCACATTGTACTGCAGGAGTATAAACACGGGCTTGTCCACAGTGCTCTCAACAGCCTGGAGGAAATCCATGATTACCCAGACTCAAATAGGCCAAAGAAGCTGGGCTACTTTCTGTACACCAGCTACTGTCTGTATCCTAATTCCCTGTCTCTTGTAGTAATACAGAAGTTTGCTGGTATCAGCAAAATAGGACAAGGGAATATGGGACTGCAATAAATATTCTGACTCAGAGTTTGATGATACAGAATTGTGTTTAATGTTCTACTATTTCTAAAGACTCAGACTGGATGGTGTTTAACATTTCTCAGGACCATGCCAAGGTGCCAGAGAGTTAAATAAATGAGGCAGAAAATACATAATCTTTGAGATGAAAAAAAGAGAGCTATTAGAATGAGGAGAAAAATGATTTTAAAACCAGAAGAGACCACCTTAACCAATCTTCTCTTTACCAATATTCAAAAGCATAAAAGAAGTTATCAACACTCTACTCCCTCCTGTCTAATATCTCTTTGACAGGTAGGATAATCCTGGAAAACACAAAGACTTTCATCTACCCAGCAGTTTTAATACCCTACTGCTAGGCACTATACATGGGCTACTAGAGCACTATGCTGACTTTGTGCAGATTTGAGTGACAACACAAACTTCAAGGCCTGAGAACACGAAAAATAGATAAGAAAAAAAAAAATCATCAAGGTTGGCTGTCTCCAAGCTTTGAGATTTCTGGACTGGAAAAAAGTTCCCCTGTGCTTCCTGAACTTAATACACAGAGATGACACCCTCTGACCCTCCTTGTGGAGTTTGTACTGGCCTACTTAAATACTGTCTGTCAACCTTCCCTTTGGCCCCACCATGTACAGACCAAGAGCTAATGTTGCTCCTACAGAGTACTCTGAGGAAATTCCAGTATCTTTAGCAGAAGCTGGTGTAGGTGTTTTAGTCCAAAATTCTTCCTTCCTTCCTTCCTTCCTTCCTTCCTTCCTTCCTTCCTTCCTTCCTTCCTTCCTTCCTTCCTTCCTTCCT
>JAAGNO010025018.1:29463-41724 GCA_033439905.1 Ceryle rudis
AATCCATTCCCTGTAGTCCTATCACTGCCTGACAGCCTAAAAAGTCCCTCCCCAGCTTTCTTGTAGGCCCCCTTAAGACACCGGAAGGCCACAATAAGGTCTCCCTGGAGCCTTCTCTTCTCCAGACTGAACAACCCAAACTCTCTCAGTCTGTCCTCATAGGAGAGGTGCTTCAGCACCTTGATCATCCTCATGGCCCTTCTCTGGACACGTTCCAGCACATCCATGTCCTTCTTGCAATAGGGGTTCCAGAACTGGACACAGTACTCCAGCTGGAATCTCACAAGAGTGGAGTAGAGGGGAAGAATCACCTCCCTCCACCTGCTGGTCACACTTCTCTTGATGCAGCCCAGGATACGATTGGCTTTCTGGGCTGCAAGAGCACACTGCTGGCTCATGTTGAGCTTCTCACCCACCAGTAGCCCAAGTCCTTTTCTTCAGGGCTGCTCTCAAGCCAATCACTGCCCAGCCTATATTGGTGCTTGGGATTGCTCCGACCCAGGTGGAGGACCTTGCATTTGGCCTTGTTGAACTTCGTGAGGTTGGCATGGGCCCACCTCTCCAGCCTGTCAAGGTCCCTCTGGATGGCATCCCTTTCCTCCAGTGTGTCAGCTGCCCCACACAGCTTGGTGTCGTAAGATATTATCAAAGATGGTAAGATGGTAAGATGATATCAAAATAGAAAGAAAGAAATATCAAAGTAGAAAAAAAGAAATTAAAATTTCCAGTATTAAATTTCCAGTCATGCTGATACAGAACTGTTTTATAGCCTAGAGATGAGCTTTTCCAACATGGACTTTATAGCTGCTGGAGCAGATTCAAAGCCCTTTGCAGGGAATAGTAGTCTCTGAATTACATGGGATTACCTTCATTGACTTAAATGGTCTTTGGATCAGGTCCATAATGAATTATTGCTTAAAATAGTCTACAAGCATGATTAAAAATCTTAGGTAAAACCCCAAGGAAGGAAAGGAGGTACACTGCAAGCTTCTATCACTTGATTTTCCATTACAAAATTCTCTATTTAATTCAGACTGCAACCAATCACATCCTGGTCAAACCTCTCATTCATAAAGCCAGGTCTTTTCATGACATTTTGCAATGCTTGGGTTCCATTTCTATGGAGCAGTGATAATGGTGTGGTGAGCTCCAGACTGTCTGCTGGAATTCAGTGGGTTATGGGGACACCCATAGGCCTGTATCATCACAGTAATCACCTGTATTTAATATAGTGAAGTGACACTAAAGCTCTGAATAAAACAGAAGCTATGTCCAAGCTCCAAAGGATTTCATTAGGCAATAGATTCTATCTGACCTAATTAATAGCCTCTCATGTGTGAGGATAAAGGTTTCTTCTTTTCATATTTCTTTCAGGTTAATAGGAAAAATGTAGCCATCCATATGACATCTAAACCTATCCGAAAACATATGAATATGGAACTCTTATGTGTTTCTAATTCACCTGGAACAACAGTTAGTAGACAACATAAGACAGACCACAGTCAATGTATTTAACGATAATGAAATGTGTCAGGCTACTGGTATAAGCTTTTCAGGAACTTTTAAGTTCTTATGTTTAACGGTTTGGCACTCCAGAAATTCCCACCTAATCCTAAATTTCTACAGCATGAATGCAAACACATAGCTATTTAAGTCCTAAAAATACTGGGCTGGTCCCCAGCATAACCCAACATCCCATCCATAGACACAAAATACTCGTGCCTGCCAAAAATCTCTCTGTGAGAGGAAAAGCCCTTGCTGTGCTGAATGGGTATTTATGGCAAGTAGGCATTGAATTTACAGCAGTAGAGTCCTTTCCTCGTCCTTTCCTACCTCCCCTTCCCCCACTCAGGAGGCACGTTTAGCCAGCAGCAGGGTGCTGAAGAAGCTCAGTGCTTCTCAGTGTGGTCTCTAGCCACTGCCAGAAATGCCTGCCACCATTTTTGTCATTAAAAAAGAGAACTTTAAGCAAAAAGACACAAATATTCAGCCTCCAAGCTGGTAACAGGCACTTTCTAGTTGACCCAAGGTGACTCTAAACCTGACGTTGAGGGACAAAATACAGAAAACTGTTCCTCAGTCTTTTCTGCTAATTAGGAAAGGCCGATCTCCCCACAAGTGTTCCAGCTGCTGTGAAATGTGCACTGTGGTACCTAGCTCTCTTACCTGGTGCGTGTAAGACTAGATAGCTATCACAGCAGCTGTGAATTCAACGAGGCTTAAATGTTAAGTGTTGCTGCTCTGAATATCACATTACTTCATTCCTCCTTTGGGAATATATACCTAAAAGTCATGAAATTTCACTTCTGTGGTCTAGAAGGCAAGACGCGGGTCATTTTCACCTCCTCACAGTGACTGAATAGGTGGAGAAAGCTCAAGTACTGTATCTTCACACTGACCCAGTGATGCCCTCTTAGACTGTGAAAAGATTTTGAAGTGAGCTGTATGAAGAAATTTTGCTTCAGTTTTTCTAGCATCCAAGACATAGCTTTAAAATAGCATTCTTTCTTTATAAGTACTCTGCATCAGTTTAGTCAATTTACACATGGAAGTAACTAGTTTTGTCCCAACTGCCACTTCTGTTAGTTTAGCTGCAGACTTGAATATCAAGCAGAGTTATTTTGTTCCTTGTGGACTATTGGCAGTAATACTGGTTCTCCATTCACAAGTTTGTTAACAAAACTATTGATGGGTATGAGTCAGCACAGTAGTCAGTTCTTTCCCAATTAGCTGATTTCATCCATAAGTTTTCTAGAAAAAGAGGCAAGGGGAAGCAAAAGGTTAGTAGTGAACTGAAATAACAGGACACAGACACTAAGCAGCAGGTGCACCAAGGGACAGGCTTTACAACCCTGAATCCCAAACAAAGCTCCAAAAAGTACCCCAGGTTCAGAAAGGTGTTATCAAAGGTTACAAAGCTGGCATGGATGCCACTGTCCCCAAGGCAGGGCTGCCCCTGTCTAGCAAGGATGGGTTTATTATGTAGTACTAAAATCCTCAGCAGGGAACAGAAACAGCCCTAACACTCAGCTGGAACAAAATGTTGTATGCAGGTACTGATACCACCTGAAGAGCTGGTCTGTAATTTTCACTGCTTGATGAAGAAAAAAAAATGTTTCTTGTGTGCATTTTAGTACATTAAATACCTATTTACTTAATCCTAACACATTTTAGACTTGGGACAATATCCAAATTTAATATAAAGACAACCATCTAAAAAATGATGTGTTTTTACTAATTTCCTGAAAAACAGTGGCTGGCTCAGAAAGAAAGATGCTCTAAATGACCCCGTGGATGAAAAGGCTGCAGAATGCATCATCCACTGACCAGGTAGCAGAGGAACAGAGCCAAGAAGCACACTTGGAGGGCTCTAATTGCCTCTAAACATGCAAAGCCTCACTCTGCTCTCAGACCCTATTAAATATTAAAACATTTGACTGCAGATGCGAAGTTGAGGACCCCAGGCCATATTACTGCTGCTGCTCACAGAAGGAGGTGCTAAAGTTTGTGGCTATGAAAGAAATCTTGCAAAGCCTGGAGCAAAAAGTCCTGCAAGGTGTGGCTTTTACCATTCATCTTCATAAACTATTAATCCTGAAATCTAAAAGTGACAATTTAATCACCAATGTTAAAGATTTCATTTCAAACAGTTTTCATCAAAACATAGTGATTTGCTTGTTTGAAAATCTTCAGTGGCTTTATCCTTCTGCAAATCCTATTTTTGCCAAAACCCCCTTAACTTCCCAAATTATCTAGTGCCCCCAGTTGCTTGAAAGAGTCCAGCACAGAGCAACAAAGATGATTAAGGGAGTGGAACATCTCCCTTATGAGGAAATGCTGAGGGAGCTGGGTCTTTTTAGCTTGGAGGAGAGGAGACTGAGGGGTGGATGGAGCCAGAAGGATAGAGCCAGGCTCTTCTCAGTGACATCCAATGATAGGACAAGGGGCAACGAGTGTAAGCTAGAACATAGATGGTTCCATGTAAACATAAGGAGAAACTTTGTCTCAATGAAGGTGACAGAGCACTGGAAGAGGCTGCCCAGGGGGGTTGTGGACTCTCCTTCTCTGTAGACATTCAAAACCCACCTGAACACGTTCCCATCTGATATAATCTAGGTGATCCTGCTCTGGTAGGGGAGTTGGACTAGATGATCTTTTGAGGTCCTTTCCAGCCCCTAACATTCTGTGATTCTGTGAGCTTCCATAACCCATATCTAACTTGAATCTGAAGGGACAGATTAAAATTTTTCACATTTTAAATCAACATGAATTGCCTGGGGTGACTGTGACGACTGCTGCATTCATTAGCTTTTTGGTTGGCTGCACAAGAGCACAGAAGAACATGGTCCCCACCACGGGATGCAGAAAACTCTGGCTTCAAGGTGCATCTCAAGGCAGGATGTTGAGTACTTTTTGCCATTTTGCAGGCATAGGGCCTAAAATTTCATTTTAACCTGCACAGGAATCAAAGTCTTTTTAGTAATTTGCCTTTTTTAAAAATCCCAATTTCATACACACATATAAACACCCAGGTACTCCCACACATGTCTGGTTAATTTTGATATGTCATTCTCACAGGAAAGAATTGTTTATTGGGAAAACTTTTTTTGGGGAAAAAGAAAATTTTAATAATATACCCAGGATTCTGTATTACCAGCTATGCAAGAATGGGAATCCATCAAATAGACAGGTGTATCATCATTTTCCCCAAACACTATCAAGTACAATCATCACATCAGCCTTTCATTTATCATCACTCGGAAACAAAGATTTACTCCAAACCCAACCTTTTCCCATAAAAAATGAGTTATCTGCCCCTGACAAATTGAGTACGGTAACGGTAAAGCTGTTAACATTTTCCTCCCTTAAACTCAATGCATGTGACTTGTCTTGAGGATAGGACCCAGTGTCTCAGGCAGAAATATGTTTCATCTTCATTGAGAAGAAATTAGTTAAGTTTGCAGTAAAAATAATTGTTTCTTCAACAGAATTCTGGGATGATGTTAATTTTGGCCTGAATAAAACGTCTTTTATCACCATTAAAACAGAAAATGGAAAACACACAAGCTAATTAGATCTTTTTCTATAAAAATATTTCTATAAAAATATAACAAGTAAAGTTAAAATGTTTTACTGTCATAGTGTGCCCATTCACCATTAAGGTGAATTCAATGCTTATGATAACTTAAAGAACTTTATGATTGTATTTGGAGCTTTTGGGAAATCATCCAAAAAGTCTGATTTTGGAATATTTTTTCAGCATGTTCTTGTTAATGCAGAAATGGTTGAGTGTCCTGGAGTTACGGGATGTCAAGGAGTAATAGGGTGATATGCTCCTTTTTAATCAATAAATGACAGCTTTGTCTATTAAAAGCAGAATAAAATAAGTTAATTCAACACACATTTCTGTGAATGAGTGAATGAATGAATGAATTTATTTCATCCTGGATTGGACTATTCCTCACGTTCAGACAAATTCAGAGGATACACTGTCCCATCATTTCATTTGTTCTGTGTCTTAACACCCTCGGGTCACAAAGTACTGGGAATTTCAGAAGCAAGCCAGTCAAGATTTCTACTGCAGAACAGCAGCTTGGATCATTCCCTCTAATCTGAACAAAATTTCCAACTTCAATTTATGACTGCTTCTGTTTGCCATTTAATACTCTTGGCAAAGCTCCACTGAAGCCAGAACCCTACCACATCCTAAGGTCAGACATTATATATAGTTGATGGTAACACTCCTGAACTAATTGATGGGTGCATGGGTCTCGTTCTTTGTCAGAAAATAGCAAGTATAACTATCAGTCTGTACAATTATCAATATAAATTTATTTTATCTCTTTATACAACCTCAGCCACTAACCCTGTTTCTTATGTGTGTGTGTGACACAGGTAGCATAACTCAGGAGAGCTCCACCAAAGCTCTGTCAAAGCCAGGAGAATCATGCTGATTCATGCCAATGGCTAACCTCACTTTTCTCCCTTTCTTTTCTCCATTCCTTAACATGTGCATCCACAGGATGGCAGATACTTATTGCTGTTCTTATGCACGTAGGAACATCTGTTCTTATGCACTAAATCTGACAAAGTTCAACCCTTCCTCCGGTAATCCACAATCCCTGTCCCTCTGTCAGGGTTGTAATAGACAGCTAGAGGAGACAGTAACAACCAAAATTGTCCTTCAGTTGTTAACATTTCCCTGGTAAGTTGTTTTATTCTAAGAGGATTTTACTTTCTATTACAAGTGTGGAAACATATCTTCTTAGAGGCTGGATGCAGCTTAATTCATTACAAATGACCTGCATCCTGTCACTTCTGTTTTGTGGGTTGTCTCCTCTGGTCCACCCCTTATTACTATCTTCTAAATGTTTGCTATTTATTACTATTTTCCCTAAACCAAGGGTTGCTGGAAGCTGAGAAAATACATTATGTAATGTGTATCACAGTATATTCCTCATTTCTTACAACCATTTTGGGGGGCATATTAATAAAAAGATGAATGGTCTTTTGGTTTTGCTAAGCATATCCATTACCACATCACTGAAGTGTTAGTCTGTAGCCCACCAAAGGTCTTTTTGGACAGCAACAAGGGAAGAGTTCCTCATTCCCTGCTCTAGATGTGTTATGAGACATGTCTATGTGTCATGTAATATGCAACTCTTCTTTGGGCAAAAATGGCAAGCTGATGTCAGAAAAACTTTTTGCAGCCAAACTATGCCCTGCATGCATTGTGAAAACAAATATATAAGTCATATTTTGAAAGATCAAATTGTTTCATGTAGAAGGTGAACAAATGGAGTAACTATGAAGATGGCACTTCGATAGCAATGACAGATTAAACTAGGTGTGTCAGTTTGTATGATAAGAAACATCACTAGGTGCAAGGCAAGACATCAAGTAACAGAAGAAATTTTTGGAACTGGGAAAGCCAGGTGACAAACATCCTTCCAAGGAGAGTGTGGCAAAATGCTGCAGACAGCCTTGGCCTGTCAAAGATATTAAAGGAAAGGAGAGGTGACCCAATAAAAGCTTATACTTTTGTTGCCAACCATGGCCCCCATACTGTCTGCTGTGCTGTGACACCTTGTGTAAAATTACAGAATGAAACTAAAGGGAAACCTCATTACCTTTTTCAATAACACAGTGGCTCTCTGCCAGTTTATACTAGCATGCCAGTTTATACTAGCAGAGTCTCTTTGTGGGACTCTTTGAGGGCTACTTTGTTAAGTTCTTCCCTAGAAAGGGAATTCCTGCCATCACTGCATTTGGATAGTAACTGTTGAAAGTTAAATTACCTTCACAATCACAGAGGACTCTCCACTGATCCCTGTGCTACTTGCAGCTAAACATATTGCCTACATATGTAGAGCCCATTTATTCCTGTGATGGTTTTAGGACCTTCCAGGCAACTCGGAAATTTACACATTCAGCTGCGTCTGTATTGCAAAGACTGAGTCTGAAGGTGAAAGGGAGATCCCTGGAAGGGGCCACATCTCCCAATATGGATAATATAAACTATTCATACTGCAGTTTTCATCTTTATTTTTGCCCTAATAGGCACTGGTGGATCCCTGCTTCCCATGGTGGGCTCACATGTGAGTTGTGCAAGTAAGAAGGTAGAATCACTTAAAGAAATCTCGTCTAGAGACTTTGCTCCCCCCCATATATATATGCCACTCATTTCTAGGTCTGTCCATGGCCTGAAGGGCATCTCTGACTGCCTAACTTACCCAGGGTCAGAGTGGGAAATTCTAATGATAGCAAAAAATAATTTTAAAAAATTCCAAGCATCCCTCTGAAGTCCAGGAGGTCAAGACTCTCAGACTAATAGGAGCAATTACAGGACAAGTTCATAACGTCATACTGTCACTTGCATTTGTATTCAAGGCGAATGATATAGTTTGACAGGAGCAATTGCTACCCTTGGAAGAGGACCCTAGTTCTACTGCAGAGAAAACTCTTGCTGGGTTTGACCCCAGCGCACCTTGGACTAGAATACTTCAGTGACTACCCACAGCAGTCAAAGAGCTTTGCCCTCCTGCCGGGAAAAGACAGCATCAGATGCAGGAGACGATAGATAAATCAACCCACATAGCTGGGTGAATAATCTCCCTATTCTATTTAGCACTGGGAAGATCTTGTCTGAAGTTAGTGTGACTGATATCCAGCACACATCAGTAAACTGTGAGCTGGGAGAATTTACTGAGCACTGGATGTGGATTCTGTACATGAGGTTCTTGGGCTTATTTTCTTCAGAAACAGAGAAGGCTGAAGAGAGAGTCGGTAATTATTTTTGGCTACATGATCAAGATGTAGAATCAAAGCAAAAAGGAAGGGATTTTTCCCCCGTTCCTAACAGGGCTAGGAGAAGCAGCGATGAGTTTAAACAGCAGAAAGGGAAATTTAGGATAAACAGGGTAATGTTGCCTGATGAAAAGGACAGATAACCATTCCACCACTGGGGGACTGTAAAGAGCAGGTTAGACAAATTGATCATGAAAGACTCAAGATCCTGCCAGGAAAAGACAGAGTACATAGATAGTATCTTTTGTCTGTGTTTTTTAAAATTATAGAAGGTTTTGTCAATCTTTCCCTTGAAATGGCTTTAGCTGCTTGCAAATATCTTCCTTGATGAGACACAAAGCAAAATTCCAGTGAAACTGTCAGCCAGCTTATTTTCATGACTGAAGAATATAAACATAGTGCTAGAATATGCCTGAAATTTTGGGCTTTACAGCAAGCAAATGAACAAAAAAAAAATGTGTCCTAAGATTTAAAAACTTAACTTCTGAGCCTCATTTTTTTTAAATAGCACCTCAATCTTTCCTTTTCTCTTACATGTATGTATAACTATTATAACTAATAAACTAATAAAATCAAGAAGCTAATGAAAACAGTGCTTCTGAGCAGCAGAGAGAAATGCATTTTATAACATTATTGTCCTTGCACTCATGGGAAATGAAGAGATGCCACAGTGATTGCAGTGCTGGATAGAAAAATGGCATTTATTCTGAAGTTATGAGAGTCACCTGTCCTGGACCCTCTCTTTCCAGGAAATCAATACTGTACCTGGCATTATGCATATCACTAGATTTTTAGCTAGCTTTGACATCTAGTTATTTTCAGCTTGAATTGAAATTCTCCATTCATTAGTTCCAGTTTTCACTGGGATTTTGTACAAATTATTTTTTTTTTTTTTTTGGTCAGGTTCTCTCACAATTAAATGTTTTCGCTAATTCATCAGGTAGCTTTCTGATAGCTCTTGTGAAAGAACAAAAGGTGGCTTACCTTCTCCTTTTTGACAATATCACCTTGGCTTCAGCATGTTTCCAAACTGCTGTGCTTTGTTTTCTATACACTTTTAATTACAGCACTTGTTCCTTTGGAAGAGTGAGGTTTGCTTCCCTCCCTCCTGAGGGATGTCCTGTTTCCCCTAAAGTTTTTATTGTCGTCTTCTCTTGCTATCTCGGTGTGGACAGGAGCTTCATTACTACCTGATTCTGTCATCTGTCATTCTTTAATGATGTTATCTCTCTGTCTCAGAAAAGGGTTTCAAAGATTAGGGCTATATTATGCAGAAGTTTTGGAGCAGGGTCAGAGTCATCCTTAGATCCACAGTCACCGTTCCCCCACCATGGCACAGGTAGCTCCACATAGCCTTACTCCACATGTCAGCTACCTCTAGAGCACCAAAGACAAAGAGGAATTTGGATAATCTTAATTTAGCAATTAGATTAGTGGCAAGGAACATCCCAAGGTCCTTTAGCAGCTCTAGCTATTACTAAGCAATATGCCTTAACTGCCAGGAGAACAAAGATGGGATGGAGGGTGGGGCCTATTTTCCCCCCTCGTTCACTTCTTTTTAGAATCATTTTCTTGCTGTGCTTCCTCAGAGACAAAGTTAACATGTCCTTACTAAATATATAGTTACCTCATGATGATGTTTCCTAGGCAACATTCCTATGGAAAAGCAGACTGCTGACCATTCTCACCTTGTTCTTGTGAAGTCAAGCAATAATTTCATTAATGATTTCTTAAAAAATGTGGTGGCCCTTTTGCAGGTGAAAAAGAAGATGAAATAAGCCACTGTATGTAAGAACCATGAGCTGGTCTTTATACACCACTTTTAGGACAAAACAACTGGCAAAGTGCTTTGTAGGCTCATAATAATTCCTGTGAAAAGTAACATCAACTATCAGATATAGGTGTTCCATAATGGAATAAATCATAATAACTAGTCTCCTTATTTAAACTAGCTATAAAATCTACATCAGCAGTCCTAGGTGGAAGTGATGATAAGTCTCCAAGTTCTGTTGCAGGAGGCTTGTCTTGATTGCTGGGGTCAAAGTAACACACCTTGAATGCACACAGCACTGCAAAAATGCTAAGTGCTGTTATAGAAGTGCTCCTTTTTTCGGTGTGTCTGTCTCTAGGACACTGTGAAATTTATATTTTTGTAAGTTAATTCAACCCTGCCTTTCTGATAAGCATGGCTTTATTTTTACTTTTTCAAGAAGGAGGAAGGAAGGGAGGGACTAGCAAAGGAACTATCACGAACAAATGTAAGTAAGCTGGAGAGAAAAACAAAACCTTTCCAGCAACAGGTGGCACCTAAACAAATGGTGAACAAGGCAGTTAGTCAATATGCTGGGCTTGTGCTTCCTAGGCTGTCTTTCTTTCCTCAGATGCTTAACTTGATGGACTGTTGATTGCCCATTTTTTCTCAAAAGACAGCACTAAAGCCTGTCAGAGGAACATGCTATGTCTATTCTTAGCCTCCAGATCTATTGTGGGAGAAGAGAGGTGGGGTTCTTCTTCTATCCCAGACAAAAAAGATCCAGCTGCCTGTAGGCTGATAAAAGCAAAGCTGCAATTTCCATTTATTTTTCAGTTTCATATATGTGGCGTTGGGCTGCTTCAGTTCCCTGTCACTGAAAGAATTTTATATTAGCAAAGCTCATGTTGACGGGAGCAGCAGTAGGTAACAGGAGTGTGACTGCCACTTTCTTTTTAGAAAAATCACTCCTAAGCAAGAAATAACCTTCTCCCCACAATCACAGCAATTGTACGCCAGAAGCATACAAAAGAATAAAATAGGTGGCATGTTTTAGATGGTTCAGACACGGACATGACACTAAACTGAGACTGTTATTTTATACTGGGGAGATGGGAATTCCTTCTTTTCTACTTTGTCCTGAACAAGCCATGGGAGAGCTTGAGCTGCAGAGGGCAAGGTACAGGCAGTTAGTGAGGGGATTTTCTGTTCCAGCTTCCCCAGTCTATCTGCATTTATCATCACTGTAAAATTGTGCAACTGGCTCTAGGGCAGAGTAGATCCATGCAACCCAGAGGCACTGATGGTGCAATTCTGAGTACTTGCATGAGGGAAGCTGTGGGCCTCACACACGGAATATGAGATGATATTGTTGTCTTTATGGGACTTGCCTATGGCCCTATACATTCAACAGTCAGGAGGAAAAATTCCCTCCTTTCCATGCTGCCAGAAGGCTGATGCAGGTCATACATGAATGAAGGCAGCTATTTCACACTTGGCTTGCAGAGAGCACAGAGTGAGTGTCTGGGGAGTGGAGAGAGAAGGGAACGGGAAAGGAAGATGAGGAAGGAAAACAGTGCAATGGGACTTGAATCTGTCTTGAATTACTTACAACACTAGCTGGATCTAAATGCAATTCACTGAAGAGGCTTTGTTTGGGGTTTTTGTTTGTTTGTTTTTGTCTTTATAACTTGTCAAAGAAAGATTGGAGCTTTTAGTACTCTTGAGGTTTTTCAGAGTTCTTAAGTTTTGTTCTGTCTGGCTTGCTGTAGTTTGACACTGCCTAGTTTATCTCCGTGTCCTAAGAAATCCCACAGGCTACCTTCTTATTTCAGGTTTTGAGGTCACTTGTTAGATACACTGGAAATGAACAAATTAGACTCATTTAGCAATTACAACCCAGGGCATACCTGACAGATCAAACCCAGTGTAGATTTTGAAGAGATACACCTACTTCACTAATTCTGTTGTATCCATCTTTAGTCCAGCAATACCCTAAAAATTATCCCAACACCATCTCAGATAGTGGGGAAATGATGAGGATAATTCTTTATTCTTCTTGGTAAACATGATCTTCACCTGGATGTAGGGCTAGAGTGTGCCCTCAGCAAGTTTGCTGTTGATACAAAACTGGGAGGAGTGGCTGATACACCAGAAGGCTGTGCTGCCATCCAGCGAGATCTGGACAGACTGGAGAGCTGGGC
>JAAGNO010025018.1:44237-58083 GCA_033439905.1 Ceryle rudis
CCCTTCATTTCTCTATCTCACAAATACAAGGCTCTCTTTCTGTATCTGAAAGGAGAGCAGCTTCTCCCCAGACTGTGATACAGGGTGCATGACAATTCAAGCAAGGCTCTTGGGGAGCTCTCCTACTCCTAGGGTAACTCAGCCTTTGCCTATCTCTTAATCCCTGAGAGCTGAAACACAGACACCTACACAGCTACGGCTCTGGGAAATGCCTTGGCCACGGGGGAACCAAGAGCTCATCAGTGGTACCAGGGTCTGGCTCTTTGGTAGTTTGGTAGCTGTCTGAAGATCAGTAGCCCAGGGTTGTCCTTGGACTCTCCTCAGCCTCCAAGGTTCAAGTAAAATGTGAGCCATAACTATGCACCCAAAGAGTGCCCCTAACTGAGTGCCTGACAAGGACATGCTACTTCTGAATCAGCTCTGTGGTATAACAGGAGTCTTTAAAACCAGATAATGGAAAAGCTGAGAGAAGCCTCAGAATTTGCTTAATTTGCATTGTATCAGTTTTGTAAATACCTCAGAAGGGATATAACCAGAAATGTTGTTTCTTCCATTAGATAGCACCAGCTTTGCATAGTAATGAGCAAAAGTGAAGGAGAAAACAATGTTCTACAGTTGTGTTACGTCTCCTGCAGTTCAATCAAACAACTCCCTCTTTTGAGATCATGAACATTTACTGTGTGTATATTTTATGGTCTTTGGGTAACTCTTATCAGTCAAAGGATTTTTTTCAGCACATATGGGCTTCCAAATATAGTGAAACCAATTTGCTCTGAAAAGCAATATATCTGCTAAAGGGCAGTTTGATTTTCCTTTAGGTAATGCACATCTTTTATGCACAGCAGGATCCTGAAATACGAAGCCCACTAATTGGGGGCAGGGAGACAAGACATACTAAAACTAGTTAAAAATTTGCTGACATATTTTAAAATCTCAGAGGAACCTGACCTCAAACCTTTTATAGCAGTTATTCTCAACTATTCAAGTTTCTGCCAGCACTTAAGCAAGAATGAGCAGTCACTATTTTATTAGCTGTACGTCTATTAAACAAAACAAAACAAAATTGTTTATGCATTTGAAGGATCACTTGTAGATATTTCACTGAGAACACATTTCACAGTGATTAAAGAGCAGGTCTACCAAGAGGTCTGCTTAGTAAAACAATGAGACCTCTTCCATCACCCCTTGTGCGCTGCCCCATTCATCCCTGCCCATCCCACACTTCAAGCTCTGCTGTCATGAATCATTGAAGCCTGATTTTTTTTCCCTTGCTGCCATAACTCCGAGAACTAAAGCCAAAACCTGGAGTTCTGAGACATCTGGGGTCTAGGTGACATGGCCAGCCAGCTGAGGACACTATTAGCCAAAAACCTACAGCCTGAGAAGGAAGTTGCCAAGATTTTGCCAGTGGGAAACACTAGCAGTGAGATTCTGCTGACAGGGCATGATACCTAAAGCTGTGTGGTATGTTTAGTGTCAAAATGTGAACATGCCCAGGTGCTGACTGTAAGCAGGGGGGAGCCATGTTCCATTTCAGCTCCCCAGAGTCACCTCATGGTGCCATTTGGACATGAAAGGATAAAGAAGACACTCAGACTGGGCTGGCTAATGTGATGTGGAGCTTAGAGAAGACCTCAGCCTCCTGGACTGAGGCAGGACATAACATCAGAATAATTCTGCATTTAAGCAACAGAACCTTGCCTCTACGCAGTCCAGTTGGATTTCTCAGAGGGATTCACCTACAACAGCTGTCAACATTTGGCCTGGTCAGTAGTTCTCGTGGGTCAATTAACTTTATTGACAGTGTGTCCACTGACTACAATGGGAGCATGGCCACCAGGTTCTTACGTAGACAGCTACATTTTGGGGTGTTATATTGGTGCTGAATCTCACTCTAAACATAATAATGCATTCGAATTCCTACTCACCCCTGGAGTGTATGTGCCTCCATACACACGGGAACAGGGCGGATGTCCTCTGCAGAAAGCAGGTATACATCTGAATGAGGCCCAGCTCCTGAAGCAGCTGGTGAGGGTTGTAAAAGTTGTCTCCTTCTCCAAGGTGGTTGCCATGCACAGCCAAGCATGGAAAGGTCATGGAATAGAAAGGTTGTTGTGGTAGATGAATGTGGTGAGCACTCCCATGGGAAAAAGGACCTGGTTCCTGATACTGGATTTTGGGGTTTAGGGTCTTTTAGAGTTTGCCTGTTTGATCATTTTGCAGAGGAGGGGACAGATAGTTGGGGACTGCAAAAATGCATCATTAGTCCCTGTAACTGGAAGAATTGTCTGACTCTTTTTCTTCCCAGGTGACTGACTGAGTAAATCACAGGGCTAGAGAGCTCAGGTTTCACTTGCCCACTCTTACCCTGTCATGAAGCTGAATCCCCAGATTCATTACACTGCAGCAGAAAAAAGAGTTTTGGAGGCTACTTCTTTCCTCACCTCACCTGGTCTCATTAGTCTCACATTCACAGCAACACAGTGAGGAGGAAAAACTGAGAGAGCTCTTTGCTGCATAAGCACCTCTGCTTGAAGACACTACTAGGATAGACGAGGTATATTTGCTAGAAGGAGATTCCCCAACTAAAAAACATGAGCAGTGCCCTAGTCCATAAGAGGACACAGTACCTGCTGTTTTAAATATCGCACATCATGAAAACAGGGTCCGTAGAGTAATATTACACCAAAATAATATCCTGCAAAGATTTTTGAATATTTAAATTATTATATTCTGAGAGACTCTCTATAAGATCTGGAAAAGCTTCTTTTCCAAACAGTGATTCACTCTGGGCCCCAAAGATAACTTTTCTAGTTGCACCAATTGCTGTCAAAATGGCACCCACCTGTTCCACAGTGTCTCCACAGCTAGGGCTTGTACCACCTCCATTTGGGACAGGTCCACTTGAATTGCTTCCAGATCATTAAAAAGCTGTTAAATTTCAGCAACAGCTCTTGTCTTTC
Organism: Ceryle rudis; assembly: GCA_033439905.1. Taxonomy (NCBI): domain Eukaryota; kingdom Metazoa; phylum Chordata; class Aves; order Coraciiformes; family Cerylidae; genus Ceryle; species Ceryle rudis. The sequence goes on from JAAGNO010025018.1 coordinate 47,201, forward strand.
ACAGAATTTTGACCTGTCCTCATCATGAGAGAAAAGGTATATTGTTTCTATTCAATAGCTGTCACAATAAATCAAACTCCATATAATAAGAGACTCAGAGTAAGTTAAATATCAGTGGATTAAAAAAAAATATGATGGATAATGATTTTTAGCTAATATAAGCATTTGTAATTTCATTACATATTTTAATAAACAGCTCTCAAATTAATTTGTGAGGGCAGTGTATGTTCTGACTGCAGGCTTTCTGCCTTCCCTCCCCAGCCCATCTTCAAAAAGCATTATCGGCTGCTGTTGTTTGGCGGCAAGCTTCTCTGCATATGGGAGCAAGTGTTCCCCGGTTATCACAGGCTGACATGCAGCAGCTTCGCTGATGTGTAGATAATGTCAGTATGGAAAGGTGTCAGGCAGCATCTTGTCTAGCCTTCCCTGTGGTAAGGGAAGATAAGCATCTCCAGCTGTCAAAAACCTTCTCCTTCTTTCTGTATGCAAAATTATATCCATTTGTGGCAGCTGAGAATGAGAGATATGTCCTTGGTTTAACATGCTTTGAAGTTAATCCTCTCCAAAGTGTATTCTAAAGCCAATGGCAGTAGCTCAGTATATTAAGGGATTTGGTCAGTGACCATATTTTAATGGCCATCAGATTGATGGTGCCCCTTTTTATATTATAATTCTCTTGTGACACTTATGTATGCATTGCATGTGCAAGCAAAAAGGGAGGAGGGAATTTAATAAATCCCGGGACCTGAGGGAAATGCAAACCTGTCCAAGAATGAAATGGGCACCATTTCATTATTTTTTTTTTTTTGTATCATTACCTATCTCAATTTGCAGAAATGAGCTGCTTCTAATTGTGATGAAGACTGATATTTGATGGTTAATATTTTAAGCACTTAAAATAGCGCATGATGCTATAAGCTGAAACTATTGTACTTGCTCTAGACAGTGGCCTGACACAATGTGATTACATGGGGTGTTGCAAATCTAGCCAAAAAAACCCCAAAACCCAGGCATAGGTACTATAAGATGGATGGCAGCATGACCTTCTGGTACATCAACCACTCCTCCCAGTTTTGTACTAGCTGCAAAGTCTTCTGGCCTCTCACAGCAAACGCACCAGTGTGGGATGCCACTATGCTTCAGTGAGCTAGTTGCATTCTTCATCAGTTCCAGCCAAGGCTGAGCTGCTGTATGGGGTGGTATGAACACTGAGAGGCCAGGGTAGGAGTCCAGTCTATTTCCTACTCTAGAAGTAAATTTACAGTTCTAGATGATTTAAAAATGAACACCCAAGGTCTGAAATGCCTCACGTATGCAAGCATGGAGACCATGCCTGAGCCTTTTTTATGTAGCTCACCTTAAACTGTTAATATCTGCTTTGCAACTGCTTTGAAATTTTATTTCAGCTGAACTGCTGTGCAGGCTGTAACCAGTATTTTGTTGTGAGACATGATAGATACAGCAGAAACCACATTTCTACCTCCAACACAAATGCCTGCCTCCCCCATCCTTATGTGTGCTCAGGCCCAACAATAAGTCATCTATCTTACATTGCTTTTTCTATGCATAGCCATCAAAAATCAGTATAAAAAAAAAAAAAAAAGACAAAAGTGGAAAAAAACCGCAGAATCTGAGATTTTTAGGGCAGTGCTACTAGAGATACATTTCTATTTTTAAGCAGCTACATTTGGCTAGGTTCATGCAACCAAAAAAGAAGGTAAATGAAAATACAGTTATTTTGTTGGCATTGTGACTGTCCGTCTTACCTTCCACAAGCAATAACAGGTTCTAAAATGTTTTTTACCTGAACATATAGGATTTCAAATGTACTTTTACTGCAGGCGGAATAAACAGAAATAATGGCAAGTAAACAAAATTGCAACTGTGTCTAGGGGAAAGGTAAGGAGGATGCCAAATCTGTAATCACACCTCTGTCAGCCTGGCTGCTCACAGCTCAAATGGCAAGACAGTGCTCTCTAGGTATAATGGAGATCTATAAATAGCTACATCATTATATAACCCAGCGGCAATCTCATTCCCTTTCTAAATATAGTCTGTGCAGCAAAGGACAGTCTGGTGATGTGTTGCTACTGATACTGATTAATAGCATGACTCACACTGACCAGCTAATAAAAATGAAATGTACGCCTTGGAGGTACCACACCAGATAGGGTATACTTATAGGAGAAAAAAAAAGACGTACTAGATTTTGTAACCAGTGGAGGAGAAACTGAAATCTAAGTAATTTCATCATGCAGGGCATTATATTACATATATATGATTATATATATAATATATACATCAATATAATTATATAATTACATTACATTATGCTTCTCTGGTCATAATGACTTCAAAGAAATCTGAAGCTATCATCAATGAAAAGTTTAATGTTGTGTTCTGTTCATAAAAATTTGTTTACTGTCTGTGAGTTACTACAGAAAACTCATTTGGGGGTTGTAATAATCTCACACTTTCTAGGTTAATCTGGCTAGCATGTGTGAGATGGGAGTTCAGGTGGGCCACAATGACTCAGAATACATGTTCAGAGCTCCCACTATGAACCAGGCTTACACATGTATAAGCAAGGGACAATTTTTTGTAACATATAAATGCTCTTTATGTAAAGAGCTTTGAGATCAATGCAGCAAATTGCATCTAAGACACACTTTGCCCTTCAAACTTTAATTACCATAAATAGCAAGGCATGTATACACTTGTTCAGTCATACTACCTGCATGCTCCCTTGCATCTAGTCTGTGCAATCAATACTGCCATTTCACACACAAGGATATTACATCCCCCTTTTTGTTTTTCCAGTTAGGGTGAAGCCCTTGTTGATGTCTCTAGTTCATTACTTGGGGAAGGTGAATGTCTCACTCTAAGCTGTGAATTTAACTTTGACAGAAAGTGCTGCAGAGGAGTCCCCTTATAGCTCAGGACATTGGTCCTCGCTCAGGATGAAAGACAGCCTTTTGCAATGAAGTGCGGCATCATTTTGTAACACCATCTCCACCAATTTGTCCAGACTTTCATGTCTGTCTTTCAGGGGCTTCCTTGTGTAGTAAAGCAGCTCTCAACAGGAGTAAAGGTCCTGAATTGATGTAACATCTCTTACTGGAAAGAAATTGCTTGGGGAATTGAAGTAAACCCCTCCACTCTTTGCATTAGGTAGGGATACACTGAGGGCAGATAAGCTCAAGTCTCCCATTTCTGTGGGGCAGCTCCTATTGGTGCAGCAAAGGCTCTCACTCTTCCCTCACAGAGCTGATGCTTTTGGCAGTAGAAACAGTGAATAATTTCTGAAAACTTCTGGCTAATGTTATTTACCAGGATCAGGTGTATCTTCCTTTTGTCTAGATCAGTATAATCCAGAAGCAAAACTATACCAACCCCTGATACAGCAGGTACCGGAGTGCTTTGTCCATTGCATGAATCAGAGCCAAAGACACTGCATGGGTCTTCTAGGAGGTGTCGGAGCAGCTGGGAAATTAGAGATCCCTGTGTACCTGAATGTAGCTGACTAAAGTCCTGGCGTGAAACAAAGGTAACTCCCTCCGCTCAGTTGTCCAAGCACCCCCTCACCTCCAGTCCCTGGCTTCCCTACCTCCCTCTCGAGCCAGCAGCTGCAGAACCTGGCCCTTCCCTGCCTCTGTGGAGAGAGACACCATGGTCCTGGCTTTGCTCAGCCTGTAGCATGAACATTGCTGTGAGAGGCTCAGTGCTTTCATGCTCATCTCCTCTGAATTAATCTCTGTAGTACTTCACACGATCATTTGATTTCATCTTGTGATTTAAGAGGTGGATGGACAGACCACTTGATACCTGATGTCAGGAAAGATATCAGGTCTAGCTAGAGCACTGGTTCAGTGTACCTCTACACCCTGACATGGACATACTCCAGCCTAGAGCTTTCTCAGTGTCTCTGGGCAAGTGAGGTAGTGCTCACCACTGAAACTGACATTGTTTTTGCATGAGGCCAGGGTTTCATAGAAGCCACAAAAGCATTGAATGATGTAATCTGAAACTTGAGTCTCAACTTCCTTTGCTGATGTATTTTATCCACTGCTTCTTCAGACTCCAGCCCTACAGTTCAACAGTTAGTTGCCCATTTCCTCACAGCACCACATGGTATTTTGATGAGGAAGATCTTATTAGCTTAGCAAGCACCAGAGAAGTGTTGTGATCATTTATGCACAACTTCTCTAACTTTTCCCAGCCTCTTGTTTCAAGAGGTTAGGTGTTCAATTTGCACCTCCATCAACCACAGTGTCAGTAATTCCTAATTTAAATGATTTAGCTGAGTTTCCCATCAAAACAATATGTTTTTCCTCCTTTTTCCTCAGGGTGTAGTGCTCTGCTTCAGCTGCTTCCCTTTGACAGATTTACAGTAATAAAAAATAAAATTAAACCCCTCACTTTTCCTTTCAGACAGAAATCTCTTGTGACAGATTAGACCTGGAGGGATAACCTACCTGGCCAGAGGAGTCAGTTATTTATCTGCAGGAGTGCACAGCAATATTCAGCAGAGACATAGTACCAGCAGCTTGATCTTTGTCACGTGAATAACCTTAAAACCTTTAAAACCCAGGGAAATGCTAAAGAGATGTTCAAAGGGAACTTTCACAGAAGTGACAAGCCTTATCCATTAGGAAGGTTTCTGCATTGAAAACCTCACCTCCACTACACAGCCTTTGTGCTCCCCACCATTCCCATGCACCCACACTCAGCTGAGACTGTGCAACACAGTACCAGCAGCCAGCCCACAGCTGCCCCAAGCCCCACGTGATGACTCAAATCACCAAAATACAACTCTTGCGGTCTTCCAAGCCCAAGAACCATCATGAATCCAACAGCTACTGTACACTGAGGAAAAGCCACACCCAAAGAGGACAGCTATGACTCTGATGAAGTTACATGCATAAGATTTGCAGCATTCCTAGGTATTTCTGTGAGGCTTGTCCTGAAAAGATGCTAACCCTTATAGATACCTAGGCTTCTCACCAGACCTTGCTGTAAATATTATCTGTAAAGCATTTTTAGAGCTAACTTATAACAGATGGACACTTTCAGGTTTATGGTAAAGTACAGTGGTACATTGCTGCTTGCATTTAAAGTAGGAGGAAACAGAGGAGCACATTTTAGTACTCTGTTGGATCATGAACTTTCCAGAAAAAGCCAGACTGTTTCTTCAAGAGAGTACAGATCCTGTAGGAATGTTCTGAGACAGTCTTTCCCCAGTGCAGCAGGCGCACTGAACCCCACTCAGCAAGGAAATCCAGTGTAATTAGGTCTTAAGGGACATGCAAAAAGCCTGATGGCAACACAGTAATTAAGTCACCACGCAAATGCAGGAGAATGGAATGCTATACTCTGCTCTGCTCTTTAATAGAAAGTGCTTGCAGGTTCTCCATCACTGGATGTGTTGTGAGATCACGCCACTGCCCCACCCCCACTGCAGAACACCTCACAGGCAGCATTTAAAACTTGCCTAGCTCTGGCATTTCCCCAGCAACTAGCTCCCTGCTGCAGCTGCCAGCAGCATCCTGCCAAGGCTGCTCACTTGATCCTCCTGAAGGCTCTCGGAGTCCCCTCACCCCATCTGTAAAACTCCCAGACATGTGCATCCACATCTTCTTGGTGAAGCCTCTGTGACAAATTTACAGTCTCTTCCCTGATAAATTATTTTGGAATGAGTAACAAATCATTAAAACCCAGGCCTTTTATTGATAATTTACAAACAGGAGCAATGGTTCGATTCTTGGAATTGATCGTTCATTACAGCCACTTCCCCATGACTATACAAAACATGGCATTTGTTGCTTGGATCATGCTTGCTTCTAGGAAGAAAATATGCCTCCCTGTGGCATGCTGCAAAGGCAGTCATTTAAAAAGCAGCTGCAGGAGGAAAGGGAAAGAAGCAATAAGTTGCCTAATATTCTTGTGCTCCTTTGGAGAACAAAAAGGTCTTCTTTTATTAGCTGCAAACAAAAGGTGTAGGACAGCATGATGATTGAAACCTTACAAGCATGGACTGGAATCTGTTGAATTTTCCAAGTTAATATACAAACAGCCAGGGCAAAGTAAAAAAATCCACAAAGGTAAAAAACATTTCTGGCTTAATAAAAGTTAATTTACTAAAGCTGGAAACTGAATATCCATCCTGCTTATCCCTCTGTCCTGTTGAAAGAACCACAGATATCCTGCTTATGTTCACATATGTCTCCAGGACTGAAAGCCTCTCCCATCCTCTCCACTGCTTTTGCAAGATGTGCCATGAGTCTGCCTGACCCAGAGAATCCCAGATCATGGAAGATTTTAATACAAGCCAGTAGACAATACAATCAGGCTAACCTTTCCTGAGGCCCAGATCCCTGGTGGAGTATCCATTTGATCAATGGAGTAGGAAAGTGTGGAAGAAAGGCAGTCAGGGAAAACAAACAACAGAACTGGTTCTGAAAATGTGTTACCTGTGTGAAGAAAGCAGGTCAGTCCTGAACAGTCTCACACGCTGCAGTAATGGCAGCATCCCACTTGGAGCCACTGCACCTACCTGCATCTTCCTGTTGATGCCTCACCACTTACTGCCTGCAGCTGCCACATCCCTGCAGTGGGACTGGCTGCACTGCTGCTCGTTCTTAATTCCCGTCAACTTACACTTTTAGGCATTTCCATTTTCTCCCTTACTTCTTCTTCAGATGTTTTAACACTGCAAACCAGCTACTCTTCACCCAACATGTTCCCCTGTAATGCACTAGCAGAGGGAAATCCCCTCCAGAATTCCAGTTCCAGTGGGATGGCAAATGGTGCTAAACATGAACTGAGACTAAGTGATGCCACTTCATCACTTACATGTTCTTTCTGTGATTAGAAATGGAATTTCTCTTCTTTGGCAAAGAAAAGCCAATCCCTTCATGCTTTGCATAGCGAAAATGAATGCAGAAGAGACCATGTGCTAAAATGCTCTAAACTAGGCAAGCAACCTTAGAAAGGTAAAACTTGAACATTCATGAGGAAAATGCCATCACATTTCATTCCCTTGTTGGAATTATTTAAAACCTGATATATATTAATCCAAAAGTAACTCTAAATACATGGCTCATTTCGCAGCTATATTCAGTGTTGAAATTCCTGCTAAATTTAAAAGAGGGTTTATTTTATAATAGTAATAACAAGACCAGATGCTTTAGCCTACACTTGGTGTTTGAAAGGACTAATACTATAGAAATAATACATGGTAAGATTGTCCTTGACATACAGACTATGCCTTGAAGAGACAGGAAAAAAAAAAAGAATAATTAGGCAAAGAATTATCACCTTTATTATATAGCTGAGAAACAGAGGTGAGTGAGTAGCTATCTTGCTCATGATACCATAGAAAGGCTACAGGTGAGCCTATCCAGACCTAGTAAGATCTGTTTGTCCTAGATGGTATGTTCTCACTATGCTGACATCTTTCTTTACTGATGTAAATAGCTTATTTTAAAAGTTGATTATCATTGCCCTCAACTTGGATAACAGACACTCAAGTTCTCGTGCCTGAATCATATATTAAAGCTGAATAACCCTCTTCTGCCACACATGACTATTATGGACAACTGTAGTTCTAGGCACTCTAGCACAACAATATAAGAAATAGATTAATTTTAGTAAAAAAAAAAAAAAAAAATCACTAAGGCTTCAGGACCTGAAAAGAACATTAAGAAAAGATCATATCATTATTAGCTTTATGTGTTAAACTGTCAGGTGACAGGTATGTAAGTCTGTACAATTCTGCTGTAAAAAGCACAAGCAATCTCTCTGACGTATAACAGAAAAACATTATAAACTGGGGCACACTGTTCAAAATTCATCCAAGTCCAGATGACTACAGTCAGAAATGCACAGTGTGTAAAGCGGTCATTATATGTTGCTTTTGTTCCTTGTTTTTTTCCCTTTGATGAGGGATTTTCTTTCATTGATGTGGACAGAGCTCTCACTGCATGCTCAGTTTAATCAAGCAAAATCCCTGTGATAACAGACTGTATCAGGATTAATCTTCCTTTGTGCTGGCTGCTTAGTTTACATAGTCCTATGCTAACATTTCTAGCACTTATGTATTTTATCAGAAGATTTAATTGGAAATGTAACATTGGGTGCAGGGATTACAAATAAAGTAATGGTGCATTATTTATTTATTTATTTATTGCCTAAATTGCATCCAGGTTTCTAAATTGAGCAAGAGATAAGAAAATAGAAATCAATAGAGTCTTATGAGCAGCTGGGCAGCTGGTAAGGAAAGGAGTGATGGCTGGGCACTAAGAATAAAGCAGTGGAATAGCAGACATGATGCTCCAGGTGGTCTATGTACCTATAAACCACATAAAGGGAAAAGCAACCACATCTCTGCAGCTCCCTGGAAGCTGACCCAGAAATACACACACTCAGACTCGATTTTGTGTTGCAGACAGTTTTTCCATCTGGAAAATGGCTCTGCCTGAGATTTCCTACTCTCTAGAGTCCATCCATACAGACTCCATGAGTAACTGTAGCTCTTCTGAGAACTGAGAGCCAAAACATGGATGACACCAAAGTTAGAGTCAAGAATTTATTGCTTTTTCTTGGTGCCAGATATTCTTCCTATGTTTCTGCTTTTGTCCTCAATGTGCTCATAAGATGCAGGAGCTGTATCTAGTGCAAATGCCTCACAGTTGACTGACAGTGGGTACGCACAGTAACGGTCTCTTCCCATTTTTACACAACCTTTACTTTCTCACATTAGCTAGCTATTTTATTTGTGAAATAAAACTAATGGCCTAGGTGCAATCTATTCCAAGTCTTGCCCAGGAACCTGGTTTTGGCAGCACTTAATCTGTGCATCAGGGGTCTGTTAACCATTTTTCAGCTTCTAGTCCTCACCAGGAGGAGCTGAGCCACAGTCTGTATAACTGACAACAAACTTCTTATAGACATTGCTTCCATATTCATTGGCATTTACAGACCCCAGTCAGGTAAAAGGGGATTTCTTCATCTCAGAGAGAATAAAACTATGGATTCAGCAGAAAGGCACAAATGTTAGATGAAGCAAATGTGGAAAGGATAAAGACAAGGCAAGGTGGCAGCAGAACTCATAATTTCTTCCATTTTCCAAGCAGATCTGAGAGCCAGCTGTGACCTCTTTGCAGCACTCATCACACCATGAGCAGTGACTTCAGGGGCACAACTTGTGTTTAAAATATTACTCAGACGAGAAAGGGTGTCATATTCTTGTCCTGATTTTCCCAGCCAATCTACCTTTTGCAGCAGACATCTATGCTTTCAGGAAATTGCTTTTCTTTTTCCTCTCCTACTAGTCATAACTGTACATAAATCTTTATCACAGAAGTTTGCTACTCTAGTGAGACCACTTCCTGCTATTTGAAGAGCCAAGAAGCCTATTACATTGTTAGTCAAAAGGGCAGGAGAAAAAAGGATTGAGATTTCTAACTTAATTTGAAGCCTTCTGTGCTTGCATTGTGTGATAACACTAAAAGTAAAGTGTGGGCGGACACTGGTTTTATAGTGCATGAACCTCTTGCCAACAACATTGCAATAGTTCACTTACTGTACAAGCTTCCACACAGAGAATGTTCCAAACCTGTGGAAGTAACCCCAAACATAGTTAATAAGGAAACATGTTTTCCTCTCTGTATGTCAAGGCTTGAAGGCCAATTGATTTTTCAGAGAAGTCAAAAGTAATATGTATGTCTTCAGTGTTTTGAAATCCAGGTCCAGTGACACTTTTTCTTCACAACTGTGGCAAATAGGCTGCTTTCAGGATGTTTTTCTCCTGTTGCAAATCGGGTGGCTTTATTATTTCTGATGGTAAATAAATTATTTCTGAGGGAGTTGTGCAACTGGAGGAAGATCAGATGACAACATTTCTCTAAGTAAGTACAACGGAAGGAGCAATCTAAGTGTTCACATTTACAGAAGGCTGAGTTTTTAGATAAATGTGCCCATTCAGAAAGGAACGCAGTGATCTGGTAGTAAGAGGGTAGTGAAGCTCTTTAGAAGGTAGTGTAGATGAAGTAGAGACAAAAATGTACCAAAGTTTCTCCTCATCAGATTTAAATTGGATTCTCTATGGTACCTGAGTTTCTCCTTTTTATGATACTCCTCAATGCTTGGGCCAAAGCCATGGTATTTGGGTCTCTGCTAAAATAAAGCTAATGCATATTTTCAAGCTAGAATTCCCTGCATGGGCAGTCTGCAGTCTGCTTTTCCAGGCTGCTGCCATTTTGGACCAGACTGTCAGAAGGGAGTGTGTGTGAATTTTATTTGTAGCTAAACCAGAAAACCACCAGCTTGCTCTTTTGGTTATTGTGTGCATCAGACAAATGCACTCCAGATCTCATTGCCTTCTGGAAGGGTGAAAATTCAAGGTTATACTTTGGACTATCCATTTGTTCATTAAATCTTTTCCTCTTTTCAAGCTAGGTGGCATGCCAGGGCCCATAAATGTCTTAATATTCTAGCTTTACCACAGAGCTTTTACAAACAAGGTCATACAGAACAGAGGAAAAACATATAATTAATAATTATCAAGACTTACTGCTGTGTGGGCTGCAAGTCCCTGCTCAGAAATTAGAACCAAATTATTTCAGGCTTTAAAAAAGGTAGTTAAAATATCCAGCATACTTAAATTAACTCCTCTGAGAGAGTACACCAGCTCCATTAGCTCCCTGCATGTATTTTGCTCCATGCAAACACGTACCACATGCCTCAAATCACAGCAGCCAGGTTTCTTTTCATTGAACTTGCCTCACTCCCCACACTCACTCCTGTAATACCTTTTCAGTTTCCCATGCCTTTCTAGTGTGCAGGTGCACAAGAAGCTGGGAGTACAGCCGGAGCAAGGGACC
>JAAGNO010025018.1:58183-105949 GCA_033439905.1 Ceryle rudis
CCCCCCCCCCCTCCCCCCCCCCGCCCCCCCCCCCCCCCCCCTATTAATGCCAGCTGATCTGGAACAAATGAATATATTAGTAGGCAAAGCAAGGCAAAAATGAGAAAAGGCTTCAGGCAAATAACTGTAAAAATAAGTAGAACAATCCTAGTCCCTTTAGGAGTTCTCCAGGATTATTTCAGTCACTGGTAGAAAGTGAGGGAGCTACCAAGCACTGTAAAACCCTTATCCAGGGCACTTCTGAACAACTTGATTTAAACAGTGTCTGGTGGCATTCATTATCAGAGTCTGAAAGTTAGCCAGTGAATTAAGGATGCATAGATTTTAAGACTAGGAGGCGCCAGGAGGTTACCTAATCTGACCTTGTGCATTACCCTGGATGTTGAATTTGTCCCAATTTCCCCTGTGAAATCCAGTAGTTTATTATTCTGGAAGAAACTATTTTCTAGGCAAAATTGTTTATATAACAATTTAAGACTGTAATTTACCAGTGATTTCCAGAAAGAAATTGACTTTGGGTTTGGAAAATTGAAAAAAGTATACATCCACATAAAGGACATTTGGAAGGGGTGGGTCAATACAGTCCTAAAGAAGCACTCCCTGAGAAGGTCTGTCCTCTTCATGGAAAGAAGCCCTCATATCTCAGATCTTGCATATTCCCTCATCAAACATCATGCTTGTCCTTTGCCCAGAGACAAGGTCTGTGGTTAGTCAAATAGTACTTCAAAGGCATCTACTTTCTCCTAGTAAAACAATAAATTAATGACTCTTAAATTGTGATATAAAGACTTTCACCTAGAAAATAATTACTTATGTTCTTCTGACAAATAATAAAAGAGAATCAGATTAAGAGTATTTATTCCATAAATTAAAAGTAAGATTGTATCCAAACATCTGTCACCAAACTAAATGTTTCTGCAACCTAAATCCATTTGTTAATTGTCTCCTCTCTGCCTGGAATGCAGCTGTTTAAGTAATTTCTGAAGCAGCATCTCTGTCATTGGCAGACATCTGTGCAGGATCAGTGATGTGCAGAAAATATTCTATTTATAGCAAGGCAATCATCCCTTTCTCTTCTTCCCTTCTTCCACCCACAGCTCTGCAGTGATATCAAGGGAGTCCCAATACTGGTATTAATTTCTTTCCAGCTGAAATGCACCCATAAACTTTAGTCAAGAATGAGTAAAGAAAGTAAAAATATTTTTTCAATGGCAAGAAATATTTTTAGATGTCAACCATGGAGATTTCCTAATATTAGAAAGTGGCAGGATTTGCTGAAATAGAACAGAAAAATACCATTTTTTAAATGGTATACCATCTATTATTTACCATAGCAGTTTGTGGGTAAAGGCTCAAAGTAAAATATGTAATTTTGGATGTGAAACAAAAATAGGTGGCAATTATTACAAAAACTTTTTGTATTTTTGTTGTGAAAACATTTTATTGAAATATAGCCTTTACCTAAACCAGTCTTGTGGGAAAAATGCTTTAGTTCTTTTCAAATGCTCAGGCTTTTAAAAGAAAAAAAAAAAAAAAGTATAATGTTTCATAGATTAAAAGCATTTTGTGAAAGAGACTTGTTCTACTTAATTATCTATGGCTTTCTGTGGAACTAGGATGGTTCCATTCCACCACAAGCACTCTGCATCATAATCTTATCAAACAGCACTTCTTGTGTTCCCACTCCCAGAATAGCCTGATTTGACTGAGTACTCCTTAGGAAAAGGAATAGGAAAGCTCTTGAGAAACTTTGTAATGAAACATATACTAATTATGGCATTATTTAAGAGTAAAATGTTTCAAAGTGAACTTTATTTTACAATTTGAGGGACTTTTTAAATATTAAAGATCATGTATTATTCACTTATGAAGAAAATGAGTTATTACTCTAAAATGGAACATACACATCAGGGCAGACAACTCTGTCATGACATATTTCTTTATCACCCACTCTCACCCCAGAAGAATGAGTTGTAAATTTGGAGTCATTCTAGATAATAATTGTTCTGTTTCCAAGAAACCTGTGCTCAACAACAGGCTTTACATAGGGAAAAAAAAAAAAAAAAAAAAAATCCTATAAGATGTCTTTAACACCAAACAAATGACTGCACAGGTCCAATGCGAAGGGAAGTTAATTGAATTTCTGCTTACTATCGTCTTCAGAATAGTATTTTTGTTCAACTTTCTGCATTGCCTGAAATAAGAAAATTCCTTACTCAGACTTTCATATTTCTGGTCACAATATCAAAGGATCTTAACATGGCTTTGTGGAAATCAGGGTAACAGCATAACACAGGGGTTCTCATGGCTCTCCTGCGCCTCAGCAGAAGACATTGCACAAAATTAAGCGGTTGTTTCCAATTAAACAATTTAATTTATGTCTGTGTTATTATGTGCAAATTTTTCATATGCACAGTCTATGCTAACAGCCACAACTTCCATTTGAGATATTTATAAATAATATGAGAAATTTGCAATGATCAAGAGATATAATTGTTATTTGTAAACACCTATTCTACAAAATAGCTTCATTCAATTTATATCAAGGTTAGAGCTAGCAGTATGCATAATATAGCCTGATAATTGAAATTAATGTCCTCTACAACTAGCTGAAGACCTTTCTGTAGCAAAGGTGGGGCGATCTGTTGGGTTTTCCTTGCTTAAGACTGGTATCGCAGCATTTGGATATACTCTCCATGGAACCATCTTGCACTTCAAGCTACACTAAAAGGCAGTACTGCAGCTGACTATTCTGTAGACTTCCTTCTTATTATTCATGTCAAATGTCTCTTGCAAACAATCAGGCTTGGTTCTACTACTGCCTCTGATCAGCAAAACACTGCTAATTCCACGAAGACCTTACATAAACCCACAAAAAAGAGTGATTTATTTTTTACAACCCTGATAAGCCATTCAGCAGACTGTTCTGTTTTCCCCTCAAGCTAAAATGTACAAGAGCCCAATCTGACTTCTTGGATATATCATAACCTAAGTACTAAACAGTTTAGGCACAGCTTTGCAAAGTCTGAAGAGAAACCCTGACAAGTGCACTGTTCACAACTACTAGTGCTCATGGAAGACACAAATGGAGAGTCTGGTCAGGCATCTACTAATTTAAAAGCCTACATGGCAGAGCACATCACAGATACCATCCTGACTGACTGCCCTGGCAGGAAGAATACCGGGAAAACATGTAGCAGAGAACAGCTTTGAGGCTAAACTCCTCGTTAATTTGCTTCCCTACCTCAGTCTTCTTTTGCTGAAGGCTTTTACAACCACTGTGTTTGTCAATGCCAGACAGACAACATGCAAGGCAGTCATGATGGAGATTGGTGAAAAACTAGACAAGGTTCAGTCAAGTCCTTGCATTTTGGAGCATGACAGCTTAAATTTTTAAAAGCAGTTATGTAAAACTGAGACTGCATTCACATCCCCTGCAGCAGCAGGTGACTCTGCCCTCTTCCCTGGCCAGGAAGGCTCATCTTTCTGTCAGGGAGCAGAGATAACATCATTTAAATGAGCTCCTTTACTGCCCATGAAGATCTGCTCCACAGCAGGCTGGGAAAGTGCCACACCACTTCTGAAGACAACCCTGCTTGCTCACAGCCTAATGCATTGTCCATCTGTGTGCCTCTCTCTGGGTTTCTTGTCTTTCCTCCTAAATGATGAGGCCACAGGTGTATTTGAAAGCCAGTGGGTAGATAAATTAATTTGCTGTCTCCCTTCTTTTTAAGTTTGTGTCAATTTTACTTTATTTTGCTGACAACCCCAAGAAGGAGTTTACTAGCTGACCTTTCTTAGATGTGTTGTTACATGTCTGGAAATAAATTGCTAGCGTTATCTGTTGTCTTCTTTTTTTTTTTTTTTTTTTTTTTTTTCCCTGTAGCACTTTGAAATGTAGGGGCTGGAGAGAGATAAGTGATATAGGTTTGCTCGACTGGCACAAATGTAACAAAGTCACAATTTATGACTCAGCTCATTCCTGGTAGATTGTATGCTCTTGAGATGCTCAGTGATTTATAGCTGATGTAAATTGTGATACTTACTGTGCCATTAGCAAAGCCATTATCTCTGTCGTGAGAACTTAGGATCAATATAAGTCAGCAGAGACAGAAACAGTATTGTGAGCTTGCGGATACAAATGGGTTTGTAGAGAAGCATTCTAGGATGTCATTTGACACGATCCTTTGAGAATTTTGAGAGTTGAAATTGTATTAATGAAAATCTTGAAGTCAGGTAGCTATATCCTTTTCAATTATTAGGTATGTAATAATGGTGAGCATGCATTAGTACCCTCCCTCAAAAAAGACTTTTGCAACTTGCAACAAATCTGTTTACTTTGAAAAAATGAGCCTGTAACATGATGCTGGCAGCTGTTTTCTAGATAGTAACTAAGAATATGTTGAGATATTGTGATGATGAAAATGAGGTCCCAGAATTTTACTTCACAAATAAAGAAAATGCATTTTGTGGAGAAATGCAGTACTAATTAGAGCCTCCTAAGAAAGATCATCACTATACATTCATGTTGCTGAATACAAACTGGTTAGCCAAACATTTGAGCTAAAGCTATGATAAGCAAGCCACTGACTACAGTCAGCTCACAATAAATAGCCACACAAACTATTCAGAGTCAGTTTAAAAATTATTGTACTTCAATTGACAATTCTAAAGATTAACTTCACTAATAAACTATCTTTTAAGGTTGTTCACCTTATTTATTTTTTTTTTTCCAGAAAGGACTCTTTGTACAAGAGCACAGCTGAAAGCACCACCTGCCCTTTCAAAAAGTATTGGTTAGGCCTAGAACTGAACTTTCAAAGCTCTGGAGCATTTAATAAGGTCTTTGGGTCCAGCTCACTCTGGAAGCAGTTATCAACCATGAATGTGGATCTCTCTAATGAAGGGTGCTCAGACTGCTCACTTGTAATTTTATGTGCACATCATTCACAAGCATGTAACTATCCAGAATTCTCCATAAGTCTCTTAATAGCATCACAGTCACTGTATCTGGCTCCTGCATCGGTTCCTTTCCCTACCTCTTGCAGGATTCATTCACCTCATCAGACAAATTCCAAAGTGTTCTTACATCTAAAAAGTTGTTAGCATCCTGATACCTAAACTGACTAACCAAACTCGTTGCTCTGATGGTGGTCTCTAATCCACAATCTTCTAGTTTTACACAGCCTTCCTGTTATAGGACTAAGACTGTCTGAAAATCACAGAGTAATTCAGAGTGGAAGAGACTTCTGGCAGTCTCCAGTCTAGTTCCCACACAAAGCAGGACCAGCTAGAGCAAGCTGCTTAGGTGGCCTCCAGTCAATGATTGACTATTTGCTAGAACATAGATTCTATAACCTACATGGGCACTTTGTGCCAATGTTTGACCTTGCTCACGGTGAAGAACTTTTTTCCTACTATTTATTTACAATTTACCTTAGAGCTATTTCTGTCTGTTGCCTCTTATCATGACTGAGGGCCTGGAGCACCTACCATATGGGGAAAGGCTGAGAGAGATGGGTCTGTTTAGCTTGGAGAAGAGGAGGCTGAGGGAGGATCTTATCAATGCTTATAAATATCTAAAGGTGGGTGTCAGGAAGATGAGGTCAGGCTCTTCTCAGAGGTGTCCAGCAACAGGACTAGAGGCAATGGCCATAAATTGGAAAAATGGAGGTTTAACTTCAACATGAGGAACTATTTCATCACTGTGAGGGTAACAGAGCACTGGAACAGGCTGCCCAGAGAGGTGGTGGAATCTCAGTCTCTAGAGACTTTCAAAAGCCACCTGGACTTGTTCCTGTGTGATCTACTCTAGGTAATCCTGCTCTGGAGGAGGGGTTGCACTAGAGGATCTTTAGAGGTCCCTTCCAACCCCTACCATTCTGTGTTTCTGTGACTCTGTGGTCACTGTATCCCTCTGAGACGACTTTGACTCTGTCTCCTCTACACCCTCCATTAGATAGCTGTAGACAGCAATAAGATCTCCCCTTCACCTTGTTTTCTCCAGGCTAAAAACCCCCTCCGGTTTAGACAGTCTTTCCTTTATGTAATGTGCTTCAATCCCATGACCATCTCAGTGACTGGAGTTGGACTTGCTTCAGAAAGTCCATATCTTTCTTGTAGTAGGAAGCCCAAAATTGGATGCAGAACTTTCAGTTAAGCCTCACAGGTGCCAAAGAGGGGAATATTCACTATGTTTTTGCAGTGCAGGATGTGATTTGCCTTCTTTGTCACAAGGACACACTGCTCACTGGTGTTCAACTTGTACTACTAAGATCCCTAGCTCCTTTTCTGCAAGGTCTCATGCTAATCACTCAGTCCCTGGCTCATACTGTTGCAGGGATTCTCCTTTCCCAGGTACAGGACTTTGCAATTCCCTTTGCTGAACTTCATGAGGGTTCTTTCAATGCATTGCTCCAGTCTAGCAAGATCTCTCTCAACCCATCTTGGTGTTAACTGTGAATTTGGTGAGAGTACACACTGTCCCCTTGTCCAGATAACAAAAAATAAAGACATTAAACAGCCCTATCCCAAATATCAGTCTCTGAAGACCATCACTAGTGACAAACAACTAGATGCATGTTGTATTATTGATCACAATCCTTTAAGACTATCAGGATACTATTGGAATCTCCACCAAAGAATTTGCTAAAGACAAAATATAGAACATGCACTACTCTCTCCTCATTGAGAGTCATCTCATCACAGAAGGCAATTGGTTTCACCAGGCACAATACACTCTTGGTAACTCCAAGCCAGCTGTTTCCAATCACATTTTTGACATTCAAGCGTATGGACAAGACCTCCAAGAGGACTTGCTCCATAAGCTTTTTTCATGTTCTTCCAAAGGTGCTACAGAACAGCCACATGGTGATATTGGCCCACTCCCCTGGTGTTCCTAGAGACATCCCATCTGGTCCATCTGACATGTACAACTTGCTTGAGTACTCCCTTACTCTGTCTTGTTCTCCTCTGGGTATTGCTGCACTCCTCCAGACTCTGCAACCAGGTTCAAGGGTGTGAGAGGTCTGAAGGCATTCTTCAGTAGCAAACAAAGGCAAAAAGGCACCAACTATCTTGGTTTTTTCTGTCTCTTTTGTCCTTTGATCTCTAGATGTACTTAGCAGCAGGCTCAGAGTTTCTTTAGTTTTCCTTTTGCAGTTCTGTTATAGAAGACCTTCTTGCTGTCCTTCACATCTCTTGCTAATTTAAACTCCAGCTGCTCTTCTGGTATCTCTGCGTTTTCTTACATTACAGTAAAATAGTTAAATTCATCCCATTGGTAGGAAGAAAAATTCTAAGGAAGAACTCACTGGAGCCACTTACACAAGGGAACTAGCCAAATGCCTTGAAATCTTTCAAGACTTGGAAGCAGCACCCAGATGTGAAGGGATAATTTCCAGATGTCATCTGAAAATCTCCATGGAATATTTAAAATCCTCAAAGAAAACAGCTCGTGCAAAATTCATCTTAAAAGATAAGTAAGAGAAAGAGAAAATTCATTGTTCTGTTTTGTTGCTGTGCACCTCAAATCCTTTCCCAAACTCTGACTCTTGCTCTATGTTTTTTTTTATCTCACAATGCACATTAATTACCAATTGTATTTTAACATTCTGCTAGCATATTATATCTATTTTCACTTGGAAAACTTCTGATTTTTCCCCATGGGGCATTTAGATAAGCACTTTATTAATTAAGCTGCCCAGAATTGGATTCAGATGATTGTGAGTGCCACCACTTCTGTCAAGTGTGAGACATCATTGTTTGGAAAGATGAAAGACAGCTCTGGAAAAAAAAGTTAAAAAAAAAAAAATTCCACAGTTGAACACACACTCAGGGGACAAAGCACTGTGTCCTTCAAATCCTTGCTCCCTGAGGCCTTCCTAGGAGAACCTTGGTAAAAACAAAATTTGGTACAACAATACGAGCTATATTTCCATTTGTCTTCACAATGAAAGATGACAGTGTTTCCAACATGTAAATATAAAAACCCTAGGAGAAGATACCAGGCATTAATCTTCATATTTTGTGTGAACTATGCTGTAGCTCATAGAGAGTTCAATACATTCACCTTTTTTGTTACCAGAATTTTGTGACATTTTCTCATTAAATACATCAGGTGTGAAAATGGCAGGAACAGAAAACAGTGACTATTAAAGGAGGTGCTGCCTGGGTTCCTGTCTTTTTTTTTTCAAATTACTTTCCAGCCTGAGGTTATTACTGCAAAGCTAGGAGAAAAATTGTATCTCCTGTCTTGACACAATTATCTCCTCTTGCTTTGATGGCAAATGTTTTAAATCTCTTCTTAACTTTTTGCAGTGGTGCATAAGGGAAGAGTTACAGTTTCACTTCATTTTCCAGCAAAACAAAACAGACACCTAGTCACACATTTGTGTCCGCTATGTGCTGTATTAATGCCCAGAGCCATCCTGGCTCCTTTTTTATTCCCTGCCTGCAGGCACACTGCTCTTTCACTCCTTACTGTAGGGACTTGAGGCATCAGGTCCCCAGTTCTATTCCAACCTGAAAAGGTAAAATAGTACATTGTTTTGAAGTTGTCCATTTATATATACATCATGTCTTGTAATTTTGTCCACTGCCCCTGTGAAATACTCTTCTGGGATAATATGACTTATCATCTTGATTTTCTCTGCCGTGCATGTTTTTTAGCTCTTGCAGCCACTTCCTTCATTAGCTTGAGAGTAACCTTTCTGTTTCTCATTTCATGTGGTATTTCAGCTGATGTCCTCCTGGTTAATGACTGTCTAACCACTTCAGTCAAGGCCTGGGAGATTTGGCTGGCAAATGAAGTGTCTTTCTTCAGTTGTTGACTTCAGATCATTGTATTCTTGATGCATATTTTGACCCAAATCCCACACAGGCCCTGCTTTGTTAATTGTCTTTCCTTTTGTCCAGCTTTCAAGAACAGCTTTTAAACTCTTGTTTTTAAACATTCATGAGCTTTATCATAGATTCACATCTCTGTTGTACCACACTTAAAACCATACCGCCTCTGTGTCATCTTGACATGGAGAGCCGGGATCTTCCAGTTCTTGCACTACATAATCACAGTTAATTCTTGGCAGAATTATCTGAAAACTATTTTAAAAATCATATATATCAAACACAACTATTTTCAGGACTAAATGTTCCTTCTAAATAGACGTATTTGATGGTGATATCCACCGTCTTCACAAGTAGAACCAAGCAAGACTTGGGTACTACTCATGTGCCCTCTGAAATCCTGGGAAATTCAACTTTGATGAGGAGACATTCATTGTTTCTGTTCTTTCATTTGGGGCCTATGCCACTGTGCTCTTGACACCAAGGACACTTCACTCAATCACCCTGAGAGAAGGACTTGGACAACGACCTGTCACCTTCAGTTCCACCTGATCTGTCGTTATAGCATGAGCTGTAGAACTGATTTGGAAATGTCTTTAAATGAGTTTTCCACAGCGGGCATCAAACCCTGATAAATCATTCTGTAGGCCTGTATCTTCAGGTGTGAAATCATCTATTTCCAGTTAAAACATTCCTCATGCACTCCCTCTGTCTTGCCAGCTGGTATGTAGTTAGGTGCTTTAGTACTTTTGCCAGTGACCTGGCTGTGGTATAGGGGTTGGCAGAAGATGAACAGTATGTCTGTGCTCTCCATGCTGATGTAGTTCTGCCCCTAACCAAGTTATACATTCCTCTTTGGCAACCTCTATGCTTTTGACAATGTAAACACTTGAATAAACATTACAAACATCAGTCCACTAAAAGCTGCATTCTGAAAAGTTTTGACACTAGGGGTGGGCTAAGAAAAGCACCTAATTTTCTAAAAATACCTAGCTCCAAGTCATTTTGGTGGAAACATTCTCTGTAGAATAAAAGAAAATCTGGTTTGTTTGAAAGCATAGAATTTCATAAACAAAATGTTTCCCTAAAGGATAAGAAAAGACACAACAGGAATTATTCTTTGGTTCATTGCTTTTAAAGCCATGAGGGACCATTATGAATATCAAGTCCAGTCATCTTAATAAGGCAGGCCACGGAATTTTCCATATTATTTCCTTCATTAAGGCCATACCTTGTAGGTGAACAAAGGAACAGGTTTTAGACGGGGCATCCAATTAGATCCATTAGCAAATACCACTTCTCTCTCCAGTTCCTCCTAGTATTTTTTTTTTTTTTTCAATAGATACACCTAAAGTAATTTGAATTTTTTTAAAATGAATGTTCAACTTCCCATCAGAGCTGGACCATATACACTTCCTAGAAGAGGTGTAAATTCTGTGAAGAACACAAGTGTTCAGACTTGAGAAGCAGGTACAAGAAAGGTGAGTACTGTTGAGAACAAATGTCCCCACTTCCAGCTGAACACAGTGTAACCTGGGAGAGTAGGAAATAAATTAGAGAACCCTTATTATTGGTAGAAATGATGATGCTAAACTTCAAACTACAGTTCTCCATCTAACACAGAGCAAAGCAAAAATGGTATGTACAGAGACTGCTCTGGCAGAGCTCTGGCCTGACGAAAGGCACCAATTTCTCTGTGTTTATGGTCAATACTCCTACACTTATAAAAGTGGGCAGAGAGGAAGTCTGGACCTGGGCAGTCCAAAGCAGCTCTCACAGTTCCACATCTCTCAAGGTTTTTGTGATCCTCTGTTCACAGGAGTGTGCCTGAAGGTGCACCACAGGGAAGCCACCCTGTGTTTGCAGCATGGTGAACGGTCCTGCTTGCAGGTGGTCTGTGGGACATGGTGTGCGATCTGGTAGTGCTGGTGGGGTAATGCATGATGCAGGGCTGAAGGACAGGAGAGGAGCCAAGCCTCAGACCTACAGGTGGGATATGCAGAAGGCAGCTGCTGAGGCAGGGTAAATGCTGCTGGTGCTTTGCTTTTGGGCCCTGATAGGCACACCGTCAAGGAGAGGGTGTAGGTAGGATCAGTATGTTGGACAAAACCATCTAGAAGCTTTTAGGAGTGGCAAATTCTATACACACACACTTTTCTTTTTAAAGGAATGATGTAGGGTCATCCTCAGGTTTAACCAGACACCAGTTGCTCCCAGCAGCCCAACTCAAAAGATGGCACTGGGGAATTGCTTTTCAGCAATGACAGTAAGCACACAAGGAGCAAGACAAGAACATCAGACCCTGAAATTTGGGGGAAAACTGCAGCAGAGTTGCTAATCCCACTTGAAAGGATAGGCTCGTGTCCAATTACAGGTTTTTTCCAATCCACTGGGAAAGCCATTACACTGATGGCAATCGAATTGGTGCAGCCATGACAATCTTGAAAGCCTTTAGGATAACTTTGATTAAATGATATAGTGGGCAAAGAGTGAAATTGCTTCTCTAGCAAAAACCCAGCTTGGATTGTTTTTTTAATTAGAATGAGCTAATATGGCAGTTTTATTTGTAAAATCACATGAAAGGGAGAAAATAAACCTGAGGGATAAAAGAGAGAGAAAAATACCCTTTTGTTTTCTCTTCTGGCTGATCATCACCATGCTGTCTTAAAAATCCCTTTGCCTCCCTGTGTAATTAGGTTGATTAAAATCCTCTAAAGAAATAAAACAGCTGCACAGACCTCCAAAAATCACACTCTTCTGTGCTTGCATTGTATTCTTTTCGACAGCTTTGTTTTCAAATTATTCTTTTCCCTTCATTGCCTCTGAAAGCCTATTACTAGATTTATTAAAACAAAGCTGAATAAGCACACAGAATACAGACACAGTGATTGTCTCAACACATGTTTTTCTTGCAAGGAGTACTGTGCTAGCAGGTCTGAACTGCCAGCTGTTGCTGAACTGACTGCAGAACAAAGAAAACCCATCTGAAGAAATGGAAGTGTTCACTAAAGGAAGACTCCATATTTTGTCTTTCTATCACATGATAAAGAGAAAAATAATAATTATTAAGCTGAAATCAGACCATGACACTTTACTTCAGTCCAGATTAAGAGGAGAAATGTTTCTATATTGTCTCTAAAATGACCTGACATCTTTCCACTGTTTCAAGCTAGAACCAGATAGTGCTGCTATGTGCTGCTGCTGCAAGTTGTGCCTTCCAGGGGCTTATTCCACCTGGGGTGGCTTGGGAAGAGGGTCACGTTGCTTCCTTCCCACTCTTGCTTTTGTTTTGCCTAGCTGCAGGAAGGAAAGGGGTTGAGGAGAAGCTGGTGGGCAGGCTGGAGGTAGAACACGCTGCATTGTGCATGTACACACACTGCACTGATACACCACACATATGTACACTACATATATGCATGCTGCACATGGTCTCTCTGTTGACAGGGCCTGGCTCCAGCATGGCAGCTGCCACTACTGTAGGCGAGCCCATAGTGGCAAAAGGCCAGCAGGGCCCTGGCACTTGGCTGTGAAATGGCAGGGAGGAAGGATAAATGCTGGTGACTCCTGTCCAGGCAGAACAGAGGGTGCCCTGTTTCTTACTGAGCCCTCCTTTTGCGCTACTCTCCCTGTGGTGGGGGTCTTTGTTCCTTGCTCAGCCCATGCAGCCCTTTGCCTCATCTCAAAATGAAGGAAAAGAGACACCTGCAGGCAGAGGCAGTTCTGCAGATGTCCATGGCTGCAATACTGCTGGAGCATGCACAAGCAAGATATGGGTGCTTTTATTACTGGCCTGTCAGTATGATGTCTTGAGTTTTCCAACCTTTTTGATTTTCCTGAGTTACTTTAATTTCTTCATCGGGACAATAGATGTTATTTTGGTAGGCGGTACCATTTAGATGTCTCAGATGTAGTGCAAGGTGCATAGGGCAAACAGTCACTGCCTTCTTGCCAAGTGGCTTTTCGTACCTGCCCTGGACCATCCACCCCCTTCCCAGCCACCCTGCAGTCAGGCAACACTGTCCCAGCCACGGGCACTGCTGGGTTTCCCTGTCATTCCAGTAACAAACTTTTCTGCCTCATAATGGAGACAAAACCACCTCAGTGGCATAAATAAGCCTACATTTAGTTTGATAGGACATACGATGTTTGCTTTAATGGCTAATAGAGCCTTACCTGGGAAAGTCAAGTCAAAAAACTACTTTGCAATTCTGAAACAGTGATAAAGTAACAAAGTGTTTAGAAAGATGAAAATGCAGTACCTGCTAGATATGAGTAAATAGATACGGTCCTATGCAAATGACAGAGGACAGGGCAGCTTTTTAAATTCCCAAGGCTACACATTTTATTCTGTCTAGAAGAAAATATGTCCTCCAAATAGTTTTAAATCAGTAAAATCTATGTGCATTTATCCAGTTGGAGTAAAATGTTGGCCTCACAGATGTTAATCACCCAATGAAGTCAGTGAGGTCAGATTTTTACCCTGAGACTCTATTTTGTAAAAGATAATTCATATTTCTGACATTTTTATATACACTTTCATAACACAGACTTACAGACTTCCTGTGCTGTGTCCAGATATATATATATTATCTTTTATGGCAGTACTTGTACTAATGCTTTATAAAATCTTTAAAAGATTTACAACATTAAAGAAAAGAGTTTCTAATTTCTCTTTATTGTCCTATTCAGAGGTCACTCTGAATGTTGCTCTCCTCTCTCCAGTGCAAAACACTGAAGCTCCATTCCAGCAGAATGACATGAAAACATATATGTTAAGTGCCTGATTAAGGGCAGCCCTACTCCACAAAATATGTGGGTGTTTTTAAAATGCAGTGGCACTGCATTGTTTTGCAGCATGGACCTATAAAGGCATATAAAGGCACCATAATTCTGCTTTAAAATGCCATGATATGGATATTGGTTGCTTCATATGACTATTATGTGTGCTTGGGGAATAAAACAAAAAAGGGTGCATAAAACTACACGTTAGTGGCAGCATTGTAGACACAGCCTTCCTGGGGGTTCTGGACACCCTAGAAAAGGGACATAGCCCCTTCTTGGCCCCCTGGTCAACATGCTGAGTTCTGAGCAGGCATAGTGCTGGCACTCCCAAAAAGTACTGAGCTGTAACACCCACACACTCACCAGTGAGTTACAAAGGCAGAAAGGTCTCCTGAGCTCAGATTTTTCCCCCAGCAAAAATGATGTGGCAAGTTTGTGAACTATTCCCGTGGCCCCGTTTGGCAACTGCACCTCTACAAGAGCATATTTTTTTTAAATTGCACATCATGGCATATATTCACGTTTCCCTAACTGCTGTAGTTGAGAAGATTTTTTTTTTTTCCTCCTGGTTTTATCTAAATACTTTCCTAGTGTGGAAGTAAGAAGATGTGACATGATATTTTTTCAGATTCTTGTATGGAAATCTCTGCTGCTCACATTTCAGAAGGGAAGTATAAAATAACCAACACTGTCATTGTTCACAGCAGTGCTGGCATGTTAAATAAATTTTGTTAAATAATATTTTTGTTAGAAAAATTTTTAAAATCCCTTTTGAAGTCTTTCCTCAGGCTTTGTTAAACAGGTTACTTTTTCACCAGTTTTAACAGTAGACACAGATGTGATAAAGTTTTTAGCTACATTGTTTCAAATCTGCAGCTAAGTTCACACCCACAGTTAACGTATGCATTTATGTATGTGTCTAACCTCGTACATAAAGCTATTTCAGCTGTGGTGCTTAGGGATGATTAAAACTATATCATTATATCTCTTTCTTTGATCACAAACTAGTGTAATGCATTATCTTGATTCTCAGTAACTTCCAACTTTGATGTTGTATTTAATAAAACATAATGCTGTGTCAGAGAATCCCTCAGGAATCTTTAATTTCTTTTCTTTTTTTGATATATATTACATCTTAAATGGAATTAAATTGTCTGATTAGTGAAGCAGGCACTTGCTGTAGAAGATAAACCCTGAATTCCTCAGGGCACTCTATAGCCATTGTTAAAGCGTCTTTTCAAGATGTGGGAAAGCTCAGCTTGCCCATGAGAGCTAAGCAAAACATCTTCCCCATGCTGAGGCTGGTTTCACAATCTAACCTCAATCTTTGCTTTGCTCATTCATCTTCCTCCGCATAAACTTTTCCTTTTGCCTGTACAAATGTCATCAGGTTGCAATGTAAAGTAGGTGACAGAACTGATGCAGGCTTTCAAAGACAAAATCTCCCTGCTACCTCAAACTCAAGAGTTGTGTGGAGAGTTTTCTGCACAACGCTGTGGGCTCTGAGAGGCTGTGTCACCACAGAGCATCATTCAAAAGATGCAGCAAGGCCAGCTTCTGCCATCATCCCCATCAGGTACAAGTGCTTCTTGCTGCTGACAGGTTTCATGCTGCATTGAGGTGGAACAGCACCACTGCTTATGTGCACACAAACAGTGTCAGGAAACTGGTCAGAGCCCAAGATATAGGGCACTTGGCCCAGAAGACCCAAGGTGGTAATATATAAGGCCTTGGCTTGGTCCCTTGTGCCCCAACAGCCCTTGCACAACTGCTTGGTCAGACTCATGAAGTACATGGTGAGGAACAGCAGCAAGCTAAGCTACCTGCAGTCACAGCACAGCCTGGGAAGGTAGAGAAGCTACTGCTTTGTGCTGTCTGGGAAGAGACATCACTGAGCTGCAGCTCACTCAGGCATGGCACTAGCGTCATCCTATTAACAACACTTCTGGAAAATACTTAAAAGCAATTAAAAAGCAAGTGTGGCTACAAAGGGTAGGCTGAGACAGGAACGGACTGGGCCAAGAGGAGAAGAATGGGGTTGAAAGACAGGTGGAACTTCTCCCACCCCCTCTTATGCTCCATCAGCTTCTGGTTGGGATAGCTCTGCTGCTTGCCTTTCTGCAATTTCTGCAGCATCCAGCCTTTGTCCACAAGGAGCTCATTGTGTTCATTTTAATAGCTTCCAGCAGATTAGTGGGGACAAATGGAGCTTAATAAACTCTGCCTGAGGATGGCTAGACAACTCTCTGAGAGAGGAGGTCCTTCTTAGCCTGCCAAGAAGTAACTGTAGCCTTGAGAACCTGAGGCTGTCATTATGCAGTTTATTACATTTTATAAAGTATATATTACAGAAGTAGCACTGTAGAGTTGAACAAGCAGCTTTTGCCATAATGCAAGAATAGGAGAATTCTTGGCTTTTATTGGCTAACAATTGTCTTTAAAATAGTCAATGAATACATTATGCAAGAAGAAAAATTCAAAAGTACAATAGACTGACTAACATTCAAATGTTTTAACTGCCTCTTGAGTTGCCTTTTAATATTTCTTTGGAGACGGATAGATACTTATATATATAACACTGTTGTGAGATATACTTCTAAGCCTGTGATTTGTTGAATAATACTCAATGAAAATTTATATATATAACTATCTGATTATTTTTAAATAATTCAAGCTTTTAGTATCATGATAGCATTCCTACCTAAAGAATGCTGAAGTCCCCCTGCACAAGGCACAGCTTTATAATGCAGCTAGGTTTTTGGTCCTTCAGCATCCAGATCCAGCTTGGACATCATTTATGCCTAAGCAGCTAGAAAGTTCAGATATTTTCAGGACCAGAGAAGGGGACATGAGGCAGGTTGTTTCTTTATGTCTACACGGTAGAAAAATATCTCTTCAAATTTACACAGATAAAAATGTTTTGTTTATAGGTGATCCTTCCCCTCCTGATCACTGGAAGAGAAGATTACCAAGCCAGCAGAAAGAATCATTTCACAATATTACTGGTAATTTGAAAAATATAACAATTTAAAAGCTCCATGAAAAGAATATATATGAAGTATCTGTTTGCACAGTTGTAAGGAGTAAGCCTGATAGCAACACAATCAGGCATAGACCCAGGAGGCACACTCTGAAAAGAAAGCAGGGCTAGGGAGTCTGATAAAACAGAGGCATCGGGAAGAGCCCTCACAAGCTATTGCTAGGTTTTAGCTATCTCTGGTGACCAAGTTTTAAGAATGGATTTAATTACCACCTTCTTTCCTTTACAACTGGTACCTAAATAGCTGACTCCAAAGTGAAATTTAAATTCATCATTAGCTTTCTGGTTGAGGTGAAAAGCAGGAGGTGAGGCAGGCCAGGATCCTCAAGTGGGCATATGCCAGACCTAAACCCAAAACACAAAATCTGAGTAAACAGCAAGGATTCCCCAAACTGGGATACTACTGATGAATGTGCCAGTCAGAAACAAGGACTTCTGTCTTTTCTGGCAGCATGTAGGCCCCCTCTCAACTGTTAAAATCAGGGTACAAATCCTGGTCATGCCTTTTCTTCCTCCATCCTAGTGGATTGCCCCCTAAACCTGCCAGCTCTCCGCTATCTCCCCAGCTCAGGACCTGCCCCCCTGCCTGCTGCAGGAAATGCCCTAGCAAGGATGAAACAGTTTTGTAGTGGTTCCCATGCTGCTTGGCATATGCATACCAAAGGTAAAAAATCCTTGGTATTAGAAATGAAAGACCTGAGCAAGAAGCAGCACGAGTGACAGTTAAGGCAGCAAACATCAGGCATTTTAGAATTACTGTCCACCTCAGAGAAACAAACCCATAAACCACAAAATGACAGAATGTATTCCACTGGAAAATAGCCATGAGAGAGAAGCTGTGAAAACACATCTCTGATCTGAGAGATAAAATTAGGAAACTTGAAGCTGACTGTTGTGAAACTGGCTTTGCATAGTCCAGTAATCTAAAAAATTTAGGTAAGTGTTTGAGTTGATGTCCTGACTTCTGAGAACAATGACTGTATTAGTACAACCTTTAATGGGGCCAGGATGTCACCTCTGAACTTTGTGCTGTTGATTGAAAGCAGACAACATCAAGTCATGTCAGTGCTTACATACGCACATGAATACATTCAGTACAGGGCAGTACTCAATTTGCTAAGGAACTTTGCCATTAGTAGGCAAAGAGTATTACTTTGCTCAAGACCCATGCCTATTTATTCAAGGAAAGTCTCCATGAAAATGCTGCCATCACAGTGTAAGTGAAAAATAGCTCCAGAAAAAAAAAAAAATTATAGCAGCAATTCAAATAACAAATGGTGGTCCATGGAACTCAGGAACAGAGCTGACGTGAAGAAAGCAAAAACGTTTTTCCTCTTAAGAAAACTTTGACCATTTCAGGGAAAAAAATTGAAAAAGGAAAGTCCTGGTCCAAAACCATGGTATTTGGTTTCTAAGAAGAGGCAATAGTACCTTGAGTTAAGGAATCTCTGCTTACTTCTCTCTGGAAGGCAGCTTGAGGGCCTGTCTCCTTCCATAAATTATATATCCATGATGTCTCCCTTCTTTATAAAGAAACATAAGAATCTAACCCCATTTGCAAAAACTTAGCTTCGGTTGAACCTTCCTCCACCTCGACTGTTGGACATTTGACCAATCCTTGCCAAAAAAAGGTTATCTTAATAACATTTTAATACTGATAAAATAAAATCTAAGCAAATTGAAGAATTTTTATCTTTTTTGTATGTATATAAAAAAGTCTATACATACAGAGACATATATAGATTTGCAGTAATTAAATGAGTCTAAAGAAACTTTCAGTATTTAAAACAATTTCACCATGTAAAAATGAATTAATGCACAAGGTATAAGTAAATACCTGTTAAATACGCATCTTTCTCTTGGGGAAGAAAGGTCTGGATTTTTTTTCCCCTTAGTAACAGGTAAAGTTTTTCTGCTGCAATAAATATGGGGTTTTAAGAATACTGTTAGAAATCAAATTAAAAACTCAAATGGTCTGCATGTATACAGTATTTAGAAGCCCTCTACTTGTGAATTGCTAGTTTTAGCAATTCATAGACAAGACAAATGTTGCTGGTACTCTGGTTTTCAGCCACATATTCTTCTTTCCTTAAAATCTCAAGTCACCCTGCCCTGTTCAGAATATGAGGACAAACATGCACACTACTTACATGTATCTGTAAAACCCAGACACTAAGAAATCCCTAAATTAAGAATGAAATAGTAGTTCAGGATTTAAAATAAATTTAGGTGAAGCTACCTTCAGCACAAAGTAAAAATCTCCCCTTGGGAAAAAACCTGCCCACATTGCCAGATAAGTGCTGTAATATTTCTGATTATCATGGCACTGGGAATTTCCCCTATAAGCCTCTGAATTTCACCATACATTCATTTTTATCATAAACTGTTCTAAAATTAGAAGAGGCTGTGATCTGAAAAGTATCCTTTCTGTTTAGTCCTAGCAGATGGAAACCATGAGGTGCTTTCTCAGCTTGAAAGTGTTCCAAAACTTGAGGCACTAATCTGACATATTAAACCGAATTTATATAAAGTCTTGTGTCTTTACATCATGCAACATCATTTATGGCATGCTGGGCAGTGACAGTTTAAGTTATGAAAAGGCTGTATCTCATAGCAGATCAGAGCTGGCTTTATAGCAGGCCTCATGAATTTCTTCATCCAGAAAGAATAAATTTTATGTGGGAGCATTCTGTATAGCACCCCTGCAGAGCAATAGATTAAAACTGGATTTTATCACTTACCTCTTGCTCAACTATAAATCAGGAATTAGAATTGATAATGGCAGTTATCCATCAACAGCAATGCCACTGCAGATGAGTGGGAGTAGTTTTATGGATATAGGACTGCCGTTTTTTTATTATTATTAAAGAAAACCTATCCTCTTCTATTTCAAATGTTTCTAGGCTCTGAATAGAGAGTGATTACATCCATGCAGGTCATTAGCATGGATAAGGAAGACAGATATAAAGTAACACTTCTCCAGATAGCAGAATGTTTTTCTGAAGCTCTAGCAGTGGGCTTGAGCTCAGGTGCAGCAGTTCACATTGCAGATCCCTCCTAACAGAAGACCTGGGAGGAACATCTACCACAGGCGGCAGGATTCTGCCCCTCTGTTCATCGTCGTATTTGTTGGGCAATTGAAAGCTTTACGGAACTCTTCAAAGTTGCTCATGGCACCAATAACTCTGCAGAGAAAAGAAGAGTGATCAATATGCAGATCGTATTCAGTTAAACACTACAGGCCTGTGTTCCAGTGTGCTCACTTCAAGTTGAATTTTCAGGCTTTCCATGTCATTTTTCTACAAAGAAAACCAAGGTTCTCCAGGTTCAGGAGAAGCACTCCCAGTTTAAGTTAATGTGAAGACAATCTTGTTTCATTAGATTCTTTGAGAAGCATCTTTTCTAGAAATTCAACAAAAAACAATTGTACTTTATGAATGCTGTGTCACTTAGAACAATTTTCTAATCTGACCCTTGGCAGCAAAGGTGGATCTCCCAGTGGTAGCCTTGCATTATGGAATCCTTCTTCCAGTGCCTGCCAAATCACTGCAGTCCAGCTGGGAGGAGCATGTAAGCACACACTATGGCTGTGCTGGACATGGTTTGATTTGTTTTGTGTCAGACAGATTCTTGTAACTCTCTCTGCCCACCTGTGTACATACAGGCATGTGCTGGCTCCCTGGGACTTTGCAGCCTGAAGCTGGGGGAGCAGGCAGAGCCTATATTACTGGCCAGATCAGCCTTACACCCGTGGGCACGTCAAGTCTTCTGGTATTTTGGCAATACATTTTCTCAGGCTTCTGCCCTGACCATCCCAGGCTCTCTTGCTTCCACCACAGCTGGTGTGACACTGAAAGAGCAGCACATCCCTGCCTCACACAAGCTAGACAATGTGTCTGCATCCTAAACTGGCACCTTCAGCCATAGGGGAAGAGCTCACTCTTTATATGCAGTCATCCCTAGCTTCTACTTTCATGTCTGTATTATTTCATGCTGCCAGAAATTATTATTTTACCATTGTTAGGCTGGGATTGTGTTGTATGCTGTTTTTTCCTACACTTCCAAGCATCTTGGAATTTACTAACCTGAAATTTGCAATGGTATTAAAATAAACAGCATACTGAGTTAAAAGCAGGAAAGTATCTACTGAGATATTAAGTATGCATTTCCACCCTCTTCGTTATGCAGTGGGAAGGCATTTTTCGCCATTGCAGACAATCAGCTTCTCAGCACAGCTCAGCATGGTAGAAAATATTCTTATTACATTGATTAGACTTTCTGTGGGTAAGAAAATTTGCAGTCAGCTGGCACAAAAATGCCTAAAGGTCAGTTTTGTAGGAAGAATTACAAAATGAGGTTAAGCTTCAAATAAGATATACAGCTTTATGGTAAAAACATTGCAAATATATATTCAGGGACTGGAACAGCAAGAGCTGGTCATGCAGAACTGCTGCTGAAGTTGGTAGGAATTTTGCCTGCTGTGACAGGGATTTCACTCTGCAACTGGCATTCAAAGACATTGAAGACATATGCTAATACTGAAAAACTGACAATTAAAAATAAACAAACCCAGAATTGAATGAAAGGTCTTTATGCATCCATGTACATGACTTTTCTATCCATGGTCTACATTGCCACACATTAACTGTGGAATCAGAGTGAGCTGTCTGGATCTCATCCCTTTGAACTATGATAAGAGACACCTTCCTTGAATGGGTCACCCTGCGCTCCCTTTGCAGTCCCTTTGTTGATACGATTCACAAGAAGAGACAAGGGCCAGTTACTCTTCAGGTCTGAAACAAAAGCCTATTCCAAGTATCTCATGTAAAAATTAAGAAAAACATTTGTCTGTGTTTTCTAGACCCCAAATTCATCTAGACTTCTCTGTAATTTTCTTTCTTAGCCCTATTACTTCATGCGTTTTCCCTATGAATGCTCTATCCTGAGGCTTCCCTGTACATTTTGAGATTCGCATCATCTCATGGGAATGTTGCTATGTAACAATTCAGAATATAAAAATATACATATAGGCAAATAAATCTGAGGACTTTAAAAGGCACAAGTTGGTTATTTTACCGAACCCTTAACGAGGGTAGGAATTATTTAAAGATATCACTCTCTAGGCTGAAGATCAGCCTGATATTTCTGTCCTCATTGTCATGATGCATTTTCAATTGTTAGAAGTCACACAGATTTGCACACCAGATTAATTTTACCCTAGCTAGATGGTGTAACAGGTATTGCAAATGTACAATAGTGTAGGTTGCAGTGAAGAATATAGAAGTCTACCAAGACCAAGCATACACATCTGCAATGCTAGCTTATATTAAATTTGTGACATTGTGTTTCCAGTTCCATTATTTCTTAACCCATTCTGGTTATAAGTAGGCAAAGGTGTGTTGTGCGTGCCATGTTTGTATCTTCAGCTTTGTTGTGGCTGTGTCCAGCAAATATGTCATTGTACCTTTGAAGCAATTTCACAGCTCCCCTGTAAAGGCAGTGTTGCTATTTTCACTTGAATAAGAGAGAACTGAAGCAAATGAGGCTCATATCACCTAAATTAAACCATGGAGAAGGTGGGATCCCAACTCCCTCTTTAGTCAAAAGAAAGTGGTAGGGATCTCCAGAAGGCAACTAATCCATTGTATTGGAGAAACCTCCATTATGAATGAGTTTGTGGAGTTAACATCCTGCCCCCAAATACAGAGGTAATGTAGCTTTTAACTAAGGAGAAACACAGAATTCCCAGTTAAGTAAATGCAACCAACATGAAACCCAACAGAAAACAAAACAAAACCAAACCATCTTGCTCTTGGTTACACAAACTCTGTGGAGAGACAGAGAAATAAAATCTGGCTTCCTCATTCTTACATTTTTCTTTACATTTAATTTCTCTTTAAACCTTCCCCCTTTTGTAGCCTCTCCTTCTTGGTGTTCTTGGGTGTCTGTGGTTAGGGGAGGCTGTGGGAGGACTTTTGGGCAAAGACTGACACTGTTATGGCTGGACTACCACAGATCCTTCAAGCAAAGCGTCTCTTGAAGGTCAACTGAAGAGTTTAATCCTGAACTGAACTTACAGGGCACGTTTTGCTTTGCAGTATCAATATAATTCAATGTACTCATTGTAAAGCTTTTAATGAACTCCATGATTAAATCAAGGACCCTCCTAATATTCATTGTTTTCTAAACTAGAACTGCATAGGAAAACAAAAGTGATAGATGAGACATTTTAGATACTCAGGCCACAGTAACAGGACATCACCAGGATCAGAGTGCGTTCTGGTTCAACTACTTTTGAAGGTAGATGAAAGCCCCTCATTTTTACAGAAGAGCATTGTAATAGAGAAAGATAAGCTACTAAAAACAGTTCAATTTCAATGTAAACCAAGAGCACAATCCAATTTTGTGTTTGCTCTTAAAACCCTCTTAACATGCTAAATTTCTGTACTTGTGTGCTGCCAAGTGATTGATTCTGTATGTATACTGAGTAAATATATTATTTCCACTACCTGAATTGAGGAGGGCTGTGAGCTCCAATATATATTTGCTCTCTTGCAGATTCTGGTCTAAAGGAGTTGCATCTTACCTAACAGAAGATAAAAATCAGAAATAAGCACATTATCTGGGATGACTTGGTAAGTAAAGCAGAATGCAATGTTACTGTTCTTAAAATGCCTGCCTATTACTTACAGAATCCACAAAATGGAAAGACACTATAAACTCCTATATTGTTTCACCTTTGATAACTTGCAGTTTTCTGTTGGTATAGGCTCTTCTTTTCAGATCCCTTAGCGGATCCAGTCTCCACTCTCTGCTATTCTCCACCCACTCATTCCCATCATCTAATCATAGCCACTTTTGTGTAGCTTGCTTTTCAGCTTGAGCTGCAGCATCTCACGCCTTAATAATTACCAAGCATACTTCTTGCTCTCAAAGCCATATAATGTGTATAAAAGGTATACATAATGATGCTTATCATCTTTAGAATTGCAGTTCTATTACCTGACATATTTGTTCCATGTTGAAATGTTCGTTTCTTTTGAAACTGCACTTTTTTCAAGTTTCTATTAGTGGTCCCCAAGTCATGAGATGATACTTGACTCCATTTTAACTGATCACAAAACAGAGTAGAGAGAATATCTGCAGAACTCACCTAGAGTTGTGCCTCCCCTCATAGGGGCCACTGGACATAAAATTCATATGGGGGTCCTGTGAGACCCCCCTGATCTTCCCTATGCCTTCAAAGTTTTCTTGGAGAAAAACTGACACAATGTGAAACTCAGCATAAATGACCAAAGTGGAGTCTTTTGGTCAATATTGTCAAACCAAAGAGGCCATAGACCCATGCACTACTACACTGACTCTCCGTAGAGAACGGATTTGCAGCCGGGGTTGGTTGCATCAGGTCCTCTTTATTCTAAAAAGATGACCCATTCATTCAACTGGTGGGCAAAATTTTATAGACCAACTTCTACTTCTCATATAGGGAGTTTATCCCAACCACCAAATAAATAATTTCTGATTCTCTCCCTTGTTCTATATATTTTTATAAAAAAAAAGTATCCCCTATAAAAGTTTTGCCACAGCATGCTTAGTGTATAGCAAAGAAAGATAGGGAAAAATAAACTACCATTTTCTTCATTGTTGCTTAGTATCCTTAAGTGAAATGCTCAGTAACAAATGGTGGCAGTACATTTGCAACAGAAGTCTGTGGTGGAAGCAATCAGAAGCTGCTACATATTGAAAGCACCAGAAATCTGGAAAGCTAAAATGAAAAGAGGCTAAGGAGTTGATACATGCAAGACCTTGGTAATGGAGGGAAGCAGCAAGAGAAAATAAAGCTGCTGTTACAGCACTGTGCAAACGCAAGAATAATTTCAGCAGTTTGGGCACCATGGATACATAAGGACAAAGAAAAAAGAAGAAAAGAAATAATAGTCCTGGAAGAAGTCTCTGCTTATACCCTGAAAATTCTAGATTTGGCTGGTGTAGATTGTGAAAACAAAGCAACCTCATCTCGGCACTGTACATTAGTGCAGGTTAATAGACAGAAACTTGAAACACTTTTGTACTACTCACATGGGCATAACTCAGAAAGAAAAGCTGGTTGTGTGTGAAATCAAGGCCTGGCAATAAAGGTTCTTCTTGTCCTCCCCTCTTTTCTGTAATCCATCTCCTGTATGCCTGATAAGAAAGAGATACTAAGTGTCTTTCAGCAACACGGTGCCTAACCAGAGCTATTTATTTATTTTTTTTATTTTATTTTTAAAATATTACTCTGTTTCAGATATTTTTTATCTACTTACCCTGAAAGCTTCTCGCAAACCTCCATTATCTGCAATGTTTTCTGCCAAAGTCCTCTTGCCTTTCACCTGGCAGTATGAAAGAACATTAGTCATTTGACTGGTTTCTGAACTTCCTTCTCAATCAGCTTCAAGAAATGGGAAAAAATAAAACAAGGTGAGAACAACCTCAGCCAGTT
Source organism: Ceryle rudis (assembly GCA_033439905.1). NCBI lineage: Eukaryota > Metazoa > Chordata > Aves > Coraciiformes > Cerylidae > Ceryle > Ceryle rudis. The sequence continues at coordinate 83,332 of JAAGNO010025018.1, forward strand.
GTAACCATCATATTTCTGGTTAAGAAAACTGTGTTTCCATCTGCAAATTGTCAGTAAACAATTCTCTATGATGAGTTATCCTGGCTCTGCTCCCAGTTCTCTGCAGCACAAAATGTAGTACATGAAATGCACTCAAGAATCCAGTCCCTGATCTTTGATCTGAGCATCAATAATTTTCCTCTGAAGACTGTTTTTCTCTGGCTACGTATGAGATCCAGTAGCCTCTTCCTCAAACTTTTATCTAAAAGGTTATATTTGTTTGTCTGCATAACTCGATACACTACTGGGATGTTAAAATAACTTTTAAGTCATAACATAAACCAGAGTAATTAAAAATAACTGTCAGAGACAGAATTGAAATTGATAGTATATTCAGTGCTCTAAAAATATCTACAAAGGAAAGTCACATTGCTTCTCCCCAGTATTGATTCCAAGAACAAAAACAATAGCAACAAGAGTATATTGAGAGAAGCAGCAGTACCTAAACTTTCTGAAAAAGCCAGTCTTTGGTATTACCAAGAACGATATCATTATGAAAAAAAATCTTCGTTTCTGCAAGTGCAGCACTATCTCTGATCATTCAGCCTACTAGAGTGTCAGTGTTACCACACTGTATTTATAATTAAGCAGTTTAACTCTCTACTATGTCTCTAATAAGCAAGGTAATTAAGCACAGTTTTGAGCAGAGCTCTAAAGGTCAATGCTGGCCTGTAGATCCTGTGCCAATAGGCTCTCCCATGCTGCAGGGACGAGTATAGGGGGATTGGCACCAGGACTCACCTTAGTTTCTGGGGAAAATGAGGGGGTAAGAAGTAAAAGAATGTAGGGGATACCCAGGTATGTATTCACAGTCCAACCACTCAGCACAGAGGAGCATCCAGACTGGACACAGGGCATCTTCCTTGATGCCTTTGGTCCAGTGTTACATCCAAGGGTGCAATAAAGGAGAAATGGGAGCCATAGAGGAAAGTACAACCCTTTCCTGCCAACCCTCCCTCCCCTCAGGAGGCTAGAAACAGAGGTGGGAGAGAGCCTTTTAGGAGAAAAGGTGCTGGGACACCAGGGAATATGCACACATATTTCTGGACTGCCTACTCATATATTTTTATTGCAGTGGTCTTGTGAAGGAGACTGATTCAGAACATAAGATGAGAGTAACCTAGCACTGGAATTTGGGCCATAGGTCATTTTAATAAGTGGAAGAAGTCTTTCTGCTGATCTCAGGCAGCTCTGGGTCAGGTATCTGAAAATACTCTGTGCAGACAGTTTGTGACAGGGCTCAGGGACCATGATAAGCCTTTTATTTGATCAGATGACTTTATGAGATTACTGCACTCTGCAGCTATTTCTATATCCACTTTTTCTTGCATTACACTTTTCTAGAGACATTTTTATTGTAAACCAGATGAGAAAGAAGAAGAGTAAATAGGTTTCTTGATCCATGAAAAATATTCAGACAGGGTAAAAAACCTGCAGTATATTGGTGTAAAAGGCAGGGGGGAAAAAAAAAGTTCTTTGCATGCATAGCTTTTCATACAAAAGCTATAAAATATGGTATAAAAGATGAAGATTCTTCTATTATCTAAAAAGTGCTTTAAGTTCTCCCATGAAAATAGGAGGAAAAAGCCTTGCGGACGATAAGGCTGTGAGTAACAGGATCTCTCTATTAAGCCCATCCACAGACTTCTAAGGCAGTAACTACACTGGAGGGGAAATTCAGATCTACCCCATCTCAAGAGACACTGTAAAAGGTAAAGGGGCTGACCAAGATGTCAAGGGAATGGAAAGGGGTCAGTCTGATTCTTGACGAAGGTTTTCATTACCTTCATTAAAGAGCATTTTTGGATTGACAATTTTTGTCCTACAGATATTCAGGAATTAGCCTGAGAATTTTTATTGCAAATTACCCTATATGAAGTACTTCAAGTCTGAGTTGGACTTCAGACTGGACTATAAAATGGCTTTGTTATCTCTGACTAATATTAGATCTAGTATCTGAGACTTTGTTATCTCTGAGCCAGAGGAAATTGTTAAAATTACTGCTAAGCATTCAATGCGACCTCTCTATTCTTTAAAGGCAAAGATGTTGTATTCCTGATTCTAAAATGTAAGTATGGGCAGTAGAATAGTGTAGGGAGGAAGTGGGGTATGTGCTTTATCCTGAAAATTAAGAATAATGTCCCAGACAATTTCACTGGAATTTAAGTATTGATTTCTGAAGTTCTAGGGTTTATTCCATTTATCCTTCATTTGGACTCTTACATGATATGCACATTTTCAGGGAAGCCCATAGCTCTGATAGACAATGGAACAGAAACCATACCCTTTCACTTGCTTTCCCAATCCTTTTGTATGAGCTACTGCTATCATACTCCCTTTATTTGAGACACAAAATGGGGCTGTGTGCACACATGGAAGAAATAGCAAGAGTTGAATCTGAAATAAAGTAGGGTTTATGCATCCATTTTATAGCTGCAACAAATAACAGTCGGGATTGATAAAGAAATCTGTAAAACCTGCTACTATACTGTTCTTTTTAAAAAGAGCGACTTCTCAGTTTTCATTACAGATTTCATCTTCAGAAGATATTTAACATGCTCTGCTCACAGCAGTTAGACCAGCCTTGCTGAGTGGCTTCATCCTCTTCCTCTTATTCCAAAATGATGTGATGAGGAAAAGTGTTTAACCCTGTCACCAGGGTGTGGGTAGTGGTATTCAACTGGACTAATCAGATCTGACAGACAATTTTTAACATAATTATCCACTTCAAAAAAAATGATCTGTTGTGAGAAATGAAGTTGGTAACCTAATATCCCAATATGCTGGGATTTGTAAAAAGGCAACTTTAAAAAAATTACAACCAAAACTCCTAAAACACCACTGCTTTCAATCACTGGTGGTTTACACACATGTAAGCCAGCTCTCTTCCAGTAGTAATTGCTGTATTGATTAATCATGCATTTTGTTTTCTCTTTAAATTTTTCTTCAGAGTCAGTTGTCCACCAAGGGTCTAAATTTCCATTTTTGTCATATTTCCGACCTTAAAAAAAGAGAGAAAACAAATGTTTTTGTAGCAGAATACTTCATACTTTTCCAGTTTTAATATCTATCACCTGCTCAGAAATGAGAGCTGAATGTACTCATGAAGGTAAGTGTTCAAAATGGATAGGATAAGTAAGGAAAATCTTGACCTCAATTCAAGTCAGTGGTGAAAAGCTGGATTTCTATATATTGTCATAATTTCAATTTTCATAAAAAAATGGTAGACTAAAAAACACCAGACTAGTGAGTTCTACAGTACATTTTACAATTACATAGTGTAAGAGGCTTATGAGCTTTCTTGTAAGTATAACTGTGGGTATTTTTCATCCTCAGCCAATATGTCTTTTGATTCTGCGAACCTGATAATAACTAATTTATTATTAATTAATTATACCCTTGACCAGAAAAAATCCTGAAACTTCTGAAGTTTCCATTTTTGTGCCTTGCAGCAAAACCAGAACATTTGAACTCTATTCGTGGAAGCAAGGAGAATATGCACATCTCATGCCCCAAGCTGATGGTTACAGCAATGACTAATGAAAGATTTAGCCTCAGGTCCCTGCTCCGTCTCATTTGCAGAAGAGTATCTAATCTCCATCATATCTCCAGCCAGTCAGACACAAGACACATTAGTACTTATTTTGAGAGCAGGTTTAGCTGCCCATGTGGATGCAGCCTTGCTCTGTGATTTGGTTCTTCATTATGACTGCAGAAAAGAGCTGTAGGGTCAACCAGTAGTAGACATGGTACCAAGCACTGAAGATGATTCCTTCTTTTTCTTTATTTTTTTCCCCATGTTTGTCTTGTTCAAGATGACAAATTCCCTATAGGTATATTTATTTCTTGATTTGGAAGGGAAGAGCCTGGGCAATAGACAGTATTCTGCTTAGGAAATTAAATCTTAGGTTCCTCTCCAACTGGCTGGAGTTATGAGATTAGATGGACATGGCTGGACATGATGGAGATTAGACACTCTCCTACAAATAAGATGGGAGTTTGTGAAGAAACATTTCTTCATTCTGGAGTGCTGCTGACACAAAATGTTGCAGAGCAGTGCCAACAGGATAGGAGGCTTTCCTTTTATTTTTAAAGGGTATTCAAAGTAACACACCATAGGCAACCTATTTTAGTTAGGCAGTGAGCTAGAAGCCTGCTTTTCCTTAAATTCCCTGTATTTTCAGTGGAAAGAGGTTTCTCTAGACAGTGAGTCAGAGCAGAATGCCAGTTAGACACTCAGAATTTTTCCCTGGAGGAGGATGTTCATGTTTCTTTCTCCTCTCCCCCTGCATCTCTGTCTCGGGAGCCTGATTTTAAAATGCACTTTACTGAGATAGGCAAAGTTAGATGGTGGTAATGCCCTACTCCACACAGTTTTTTGAGAGAGTTGATTTGACATTTTCAGACCATTTCTTCTTTCTCTCTCTCTTTTTTAAAACAATATTTTCCAATATTTTTTCTTTTCCACTTTTGTTCCAAGGTTGCATTTTAATATTTGTACCTAATTATATTTTGAAAGAAGTAGTCAAAGATGAAATGAAAAGTTTTCTTGAAAGTAATTTTTATCAGAATTTAAACCTTTGCCTTTCCCACTCACTCCAGTCAGGACTTTCTGAATCTGCTGCCAATTTAGTTTCCATTGAAAATAGACAGCAAAGGTCAAACTTACGACATTCCTTAACAAAAAAAATCTGGTTCAGACAAGCAAGACTGTATGTAATAAATTTTAAAAGGCAACTTTTTAATATTTTTCACACATCATTGCTGACAAAACCAAAACAATCAAAAAACTAAAGCATATACACATCAGCTTTCTAACCTGCCAACTCTGTGAAAAAAAAAAAAACCAGAAAAAAAAATAGTTATCAACATATAGACAAATACTCACCATTACTATCAAATCCGTGAGTAAACTCATGGCCAACAATTACTCCTATGGCACCATAGCTTAATGACCTGTAAGACAAAGAAGCAATCTCCTCAGAAAATGTCCACAATCTGGGGAGGGAATGTGTTTAAAAGCTATAGCTTCACAATTTTGACTTTCACAATTCTTGAGTGTTGTTGAAATTTTGAATGTTAAACTCTTACTTGTTTAAAAACAACCTTTAGTAAAACTTCAAAAAGCATGATGATGGTTCACTCTTTTAATCAAATCCCTTATTAGCATCTTATGAGCTCCAAAATGTCTCCTTCAGCTGCATTGTATATATTCTAACTGAGAACAGGACAAAGCCATAGGTGAAATTATTCTCTTTGTGTCATCATACAAAGAGAATAGATCAAAGGCTGTGATGGGCTTCCATAATGCCAGTTCCAATCATTCTTCACTGGCATGCAACAAACAGACTTGCAAATGACTGACTCTAGTTTGTAAAACATTAAACAGATCTCCCTTCAGTTCTCAAGAGACTTTATAAAATTTTCTCACACTTGCACAGGAATGATCTACATGATCTACAGTCAGATCTAATACACTGGAGAAACAGAATGGAAAGAAATATTTTGTATTCCTGATTGACAATTAATTATATTTTCCACATAATATCCAAATAAGTATGCTTCTAGGAGAAATAGGGAAGAGAGAGGGAAAGGTTAAGGGCTTTTTTTATGTCAAATGTAGTGGATAGTGCTGGGGAAAAGTGATCTACTAAATGAATCTTGCATTTAAGTGGTTTATGATTTTAATTATTTCAGTTATCGAGATGCTATACTTCAAAGTAGCTTATAGTATTTCTAATACATTGTATGGAAATAGGAGAAAGACAGAGGGTTTTGAAGTAACACATTATTACTGGACCTAATGATCCATAGCACACTAATTGCTCATCTCAGTCATGCCCAAAAAGTATTATATCATTTCATTCTCCCTGCTCCCATGACAATTCCTCACTAGGATTTTTTCTTTCCTGAAAGGTAATTTGCATCTGATAAAATCTTCCCTATAGTGTTTTTTTTTTCCTCAAGTACTATAGCAAACCTTCACTAAAAAACGCTGGGTAAAATTATACATTTCAACAATGAAAATATCAACCTTTTGTGTGACAAATTTGTAATCTTGTGAAGCATGCAGTGATAATCACCCATACTAAATATACTATATTAGTCTTGTTTTCCACATCTGAAGTAAAGCACAGGATCTTTTGCAGCTGGAGAAGTAGAAGAAGAGTGGCATGAAACATATAAGATTCCAAGAAGACCCAATAAGTTCTATTACTAAGTACAATTTATTTTTCTTCTAAGGTTCTTGGTCACCACAAGTGGCAGGGACAAAGGACAGGCTGGTGACAAAGCACTCCCAGGCCTTTCCCCAGCTCCAAAAGATGGAGTGAAGTTTGGCCTTTGTTCTGTGAAACCCCTTCAGCATTTTGTCCAGCTCCAGAACACTTGCCAGAAATACCCTAGCTCTGTTCACCCTCTTTGCTTCAGGGCGACAGCTGAACAGAGATAGAGGGGATTAGGTGCAGGCCAACAGGTACCATATTAAAGAGGAACTTTCTGGGACTGGGGAGGCTCAGAGGACTGTAAGGAAGCTAGCAACTGAGGTAGTCTGAAGTCTCTATTTGAATAGTATTTTCTTTCATTTATTGAGGTGTAAAGTGAAAACTTCCCTTTACACAAACAGATGCAACTATTTTGTAGTGGTTATGATGGAACTGGACAAAAAAAAAACACCGGTAAAGATTAAATATTTGCTAAATCAGTTTTCCAGCAAGTGCTTATGACTTTTTGATGATTTTTCTGTTCCAGTGACATGTTTCTTTTAAGCAGACAGAAAACAGATCCAGAATATTTCAAGGACAAATGCAATCTGTTGTCTGATATAAACCAGCTACATTTGTTTACTAAATTTCATTTTGATATGTACTCAAGCAAAACCAATTTAAGCTAAGGTAACCTTTAAAGAAACGAGCAAAGTATAATTCTTTGAAAGAACAACAATTTTATTACTATGGCAGAAGGTCAGGATACAAAGAAATCTCTTCAAAAAGGAAAGCTGGAAATAGGTCTGAAATAACCACAGCAGAAAATAAGTTCACCTTAACAAGAGAGGACTTTCTTCTATCCCCAATTACCACTTAGAAAGTCACCTGGCTCATAAGAATTCTCCGTGAATGCAAATTCATTTGTTCCTAAATTGAATGTGTCTGTCTGCATATATTGCCAAATTTCCTGTTTACAAGGACACATCCAGATTGGAATGGCAAACCCAAAATATTCTAAAAGTTTTTTTTGGTTTTTGTTTTTGTTTTTGTTTTTTTTTTTAACAAGGATTTATTAAGGATATGTTTCATCAGTAACTGGCTTTATGTAATCACAAAATAACTTTCAGAGACTGCAATCAGAAATTTTTCACGGTCTTAACTTGCCCTAAAATAGGAAGTTATTAAACTGCACAAAAGCAGTGATTTTTCAAAATTAAATATGTGAGCTATAATTATTCTTCCTCAGTTGCAGTAGCACATAGTCCTGCTCAGGCAATCACTTATGCACATGGAAATACTTTCAGGCACCTCAACAGGCACAGGTGAAGCCCCACTGTTAATCTTTGATATTAGCAGAAAGTGAGGAATAAACTGATAATAAATGGCTTCTCAGAGTATTTGCTTCTGTTCAGGAAGTGTTAGTTATCTGATTTACAATTCCTTTTAATACCTGCCATGTGCACACTGCTCCATCTGCATGTTATAGCATCAACACACTTGCACTCAGGTGCACTTATTTAGCAATTCCTGTGAGAAATCAGTCATCAGTTTAAGACAACAGCAACACATACAGCTCCCAAGGGTAACAAAAGTTATCATGCAAAAGCAAAGGTTTTCCAAGTCTGTTTTTTCAATGTTAAAAGCAGGACACATGGGCAAAAAACACACAACCCACGGGCCAAGCTTTCTCTACAGGACAAAACAGTATTAATCCTGTGCACTACCTTTTGGTCCTTTCCAGCAGTGTAACCTCCTTCTCCATGACCTCTTCTATGTTTATATGTGTTTCCAATACCTTTACCTATTATTCCTCATTTCCAGGTGTATGAGGTTCCCTGGTGCAGTACTTACCTAGGATACTCTGTTCCCCAGAAGAAAGGCTTTTGCAATTCTCCTGCTGGGAATCCTGCAATAGCAAAACCAGTATTAGTAAGGTCTCTAGTTCAATACAGCTGAATAACAGTCACAAGGCCCAAGGGTGGGGGTTTTTTATGGCCTTTTTGGTTTAGTTTCAGAAGGTTTTGTCAGAAGAGCTTTCTCTCAGGTGGTAGTTTCAGAATACAGTAGAGAGGATCTTTGACAAGCAGCAGAGATCCTCCCTCCTCCTTGGTACACTGCAAGAACTTTATTTTCTTCCATGGCTACACATGTGCCTGTGTAAGTGCATGTGTTCCTGTAAAAAAAACCCTGGTGTTTCCTGTTAAGAAAATTATCGGATTGCCCTCAGACATGCTGACAGATCAGCAGACAATATATAGGTAAAATGCAACAAGAATTCAGGAAATCTTAGCTTAGTGAGGCTTCAGTGCAACAAGAGATGTGAAAGTAATAAAATGTAAACCTAATTCTATATAGTCTATGAAAATCAGATGTAAATTAACACACTTAGCACTTCATTAAAGGAGACCTCTAGACTATTAAGGCTGTAGAATCAATCTAGCTACAGGAATTACCTGGCAGCTTCTGGTAGCCTAACTAGTTGCCAAAAACCTGTCAATGGAAACACTGTAGTGAGTGATGATCTACTGATGTTGCACACAGGAACCAAAACTGTTCTTCAGTTTCAAAGTCACAGGTCTATTTCTAATTCCTGTACATTTCAATGCCATGATTCTGAAGACAGTGGAGCTGAATGTGGTAATATTTTACAGCCAGAAGAGCTGCTAAATACAACTGATATCTATGGTCAAAGTTTTTATATGCTGGTGAAAATCACTATTCTTCCAGCCCAAATGTAGAATTCACTGTCTAATATCAGGAATTCCCATATATAAAGAATGGGCATACACATAGTTTTAAGGTTACCCCACACAGACATTGCCTTGCCAAGGAAGAACCAGTTTCCTTGGGTAATTCGCTTGCTTTCCAAGGAACCTCTGCTTCAGTTTATGGCTCTATCTTCAAGGAATCACTTGGCCACTCAGATCAAAATAAAATCCACATTCACTTGATTCTAACCCTATTTAGTTCTATACTGATAGATAGGAGATGGATTTCTTCATATCTGAGATATACTATCAGACAAGATTTTATTTTTTCTTACAAAGTCTTTAAAGATAATATGCTGAATGTAATTCATGACAAATGATGTGACAAATGGCATGTCCTCCTCTCCTGCCCATCTATCTTTTTCTGCTGCTCCTCCCTGACTGCCCTGACTATATATTTGAAATTAGCTTACAAAAAGTGTGGTCTTCATACTTAGAAATTTTCTGAGTGGTTTTTTTTTTTTTTTCCCCGCTTACTTCTCCAGATGCTGTTTTGCTGTTTCAGGTATGGGTTCATTTGTTTTTCCAGTGCCACAAAACACAATTGTACCAATGTAAAAGACAATGTTTTCCTGATTTAACTCTCTTTGCCTCCCAGTGCACACAGAATAGCATTTATTATGTATGTTCTTAAACATCTCAAATGAGCCCATACTGAAGATGGCATGAACCAGGGTAGCACAGTCACCCCACAAATCATGTTTAGGGGTCACACAATCCTGCGTGCCTGTCACCATACCAAGAGGTTATCAATATCTTTTAAGGAGCTGCAATTATTTTGTTCAGGTATAGACTTCTGTAGCGAATTTTCACCTGTCTGTGTGCCATGTAGAAGTCACTCACATCATTTACAGTAAACTAGGTGCAAACCTTCACTCAGGCTCATCCATCTTAGAATGTAATCTAAAGGTGTCTTCATAAAACACTTCTGAAACACCATCTAAGCCATGGGATAAAGTTTTTACTGAACAAGTTGTGAATGAATGGGAAAAAGCTCCAATCCTGAAACCATAGAACAGGTTGATAATTATTTTACTCAAAGCCAGTTTCCATTTCAGGTAAGATGTGCCTGAGCATAGAGCTTGTTGAAGGAGTGATTTCTGCTTCGGGGCAGGTGTGTGAAACACCTTTGTAGCTTGATTGCACTATCAGTTAGGAAGTATTTTTAAGCCAAAGCAGAGTCAGAAGCTGCTAGAATGTAAAACGCTTTTAAGAAAAAATCAGGAAACTGCAACGTACTACTCACAATAGGATTGTTTGTTTATTTATTTATTTAAATATCTAGTTTTGAAAGTGATTATTGGGCAGCTAGTAAAGAAAAAGTGTCCTGTTCTCCAGAGATTAGTAGTACTAAATGGAGGAGGGTGCTTGTCCAGTATTACCATGTTACAAAGAATAAATCTGGATCATCCTTGGAGGGAAGAAGATTAACTATGTCCTAGACCTAGAATCTCCCTGAAATTATAACAGGAGATAGATCACCTGACAGTTTCTTATTTTGTGTTGTTTTGAATCTTTCAATTTAGACAATTCCCTTGGGAAGGTTGTTTCTTGCGTGTTTGGCATATTATACCTAAAAGAATTAATGACAAAACTCAGGGAGCTCATAGTAGGCTGTAGAAGCAGTAAGTGTTAATGGGATTATTTATATGCCACTGGAGTTCAAGCAAGCAAAGGACTGAACTGGAGGACTAAGTCAGACAGACTTCAGAGAATTTCACATCTTGAGGAATGGATACAGGCACTGGGAATATACTTTAACTCTTCGCCATAAATTTAGCCTGTATTGCATTTTCTCATGCTTTCTCCCTCTACACACCCTGAAAAGCCTGAATGGCCTGAAAGCCTCTCTCTTCATACACTTTATTGCTAGTACAGGCTCAGAGCCTACACCCAGGGCCATTATTCACCAACAACACACAGAAATAAAACTGTTGATTTGTTACAGACCCCACACAATCCTATTCACCATAGATGATGAGGGTACTGGATCATCTGTCTTACAAGGAAAGGCTAAGAGACCTGGGGCTACTTATTTTGGAGAAGACTAGAGGGTATCTCATTAATGCTTATAAATATCTAAAGGCAGGTGCCAGAAGGATGGGGACAGACTTTTTATGGTGATTCCCAGCAACAGGACAATGGGCATATAAACTGGAACACAAGAAGTTCCATCTGAACATGAGGAAAAAAATTATTTGCTTTTAGGGTGATGGAGCTCTGAAACAGGCTGCATAGAAATGCTGTGGAGACTCGTTCTCTGAAGATACTCAGAACCCACCTGGACAGAATTCTGTGCAACCTGCTTTAGGTGAATTTACTTTAGCCAGGGGGGTTGGACCCTGGATCCTCCTTCTTGAAGATAGGAGTGTCATTTGCTTTCTTCCAGTTCCCAGGAACCAACCCCAGTCACCACAGTCTTTGAAAGATAATCAACAATGGCCTCACAATGACATCAGCCAACTCCTTTAGCATTCCTAGGTGCACCCTGTCAGACCCTCATGGACTTGAATCTACCCTGTTTAAATATTCCCTAACCTTCCTCTTCTCCACTGACAGGATGTCTCCTTGCTCCAGACTTCCCCTCTGGTCTCAAGGGCCTGGAATTTCTGAAAGATAGTCTTACCAGTAAAGACAGAGGCAATGAAGGCATTTAGTACCTCAGTCTTTTCCATTTGTCACCAGGTCCCCTGCCCAGTGAGACCACATTTTCCCTAGACCATATTCTGTTGCTGCTACACTTGCAGAAATATTTCTTGTTGCCTATCACATACCTCACCAGATTCATCTCCAGGCAGGTTTTCCTGATTCCTGTGTCTGGACTTCTAGACAGTGACTATTTGCTGAATTTTCCTCTTACTCACTTTACCCCTCTGCAAAACAGGGGCATCTCAAGCAGTGGAGTATATCTGACTTCAAATTTTTCACTCTGAATTTATACTGATCTTGAAGCTCTGACAGCACTCCTTATGTGCACAGGACTAGTTTTTAGTTGATTGAAGTTGTCTAGCTTCATTTTATCCATTATATAAATGTCAGCCTCTCTCTGCAGCAAGGTGCTATAAAGCTTGTTAGACTGTATTTCAGATTTTTTTTTTTCCCCCCAATTTTACAGAGGCTTTACTGCCATTAATGAATCCATTTACCAGCTAATACCCTCATGGTATTATTATACGCATTTTTCAGATGAATGCCCTGATACTCAGTATAATATTTTTACTTCACCAAGGAGACATGAGCAATCACATTTAATCTGATAGTTCACTGAAACGTGCAGACTAGTAATGGATGAAGTAAACTAAAAACACATGAGATGGTTCACCAAATCCTGAGGAAATTTGGAGTTAAAATCTAAATATGGATTCAAATTCTATAGTTCAATTACATGATTCAGTTCTATTGCATGATGTTATTAACTGGGCCTGACAAAATCTAGTAAAGCCAAGTTAGTGCATCTACAATTTCCAGTAATTAACTGGTTTGTTTAAAGCAAATTTTTGACAGGCTAGTGAACCCAGTATGTAAATAATGGATATGGGCGACAGCTGTGCTAAGTTGTGTGATATACAGGGTACTCATGCTGATTATTTTACTGACAATTCTCAGATGTGTTTAAAAGCTGTAACTTGATTTTCAAGTGTCATTGAATGAATTCACATGGAGAGTTTTAAGAGGATGAAATATAAGCAGAAGACTAACTGCTGGTCAGTAAATAAAGGATATTGAATTGACATAAGGAATTAAACATGAAGACAACTAGAGTGTTAGTTATCTAAAACCAGCACAAAGGGCATGATACATTTGTTTAAAATGGTTCTACAGACTTCTGTTTGAGCAACTAAATCTCTTCCCAGCGGCTTTTCAGATTATTTCACATGTCCTGCTTGGGCTCTAGCTGCCAGTCTCGAGTGGCAAGGGTCTCCTGTGAGTTCTCTTTCAGATGCGCTAGACATGACAAAACATTTCAGATGCTCTAAAGCATTCCAGAAAGCTTTGAGCACCTATATATAGGTGATTATGATCAAATTCTAACATAACATGGACCTGACTCCTACACTTAATTTCACATTTTATCCTGTGGACAGAGCAGATAGAAAACATAAATTATGTAAGGCACAGTAACTCTTCCATGCTATGCTTAAGTTTCTGAAAAGTAGCGAATAAATTCATTAACAGATAAAGAGAAGTGATGGTCCTAAAGCAGATGACTCAGCAGCCTCTGGTTTAATTCTTGGCTCAGTTCCTGCTTCACCTGACAAGAGGATTTTTGCTGGTCAAGGAAAAGAGAGAACCCATCATTTCCCAACCTCAGTGAGGCAACATGAGATGGTTTGTGAGGGGCCAAAGAATATTGTGTTCTAAGAGACTAGGAAAGCTGTGGAAACACCTGGTTTTACAAGAAACTCAAATCTTTATTCTCTGAGGAAAAAAATTCACTAGATTCCCCAGAAAATAAAGAATAAAATAAAAAGTTTTCTTATTTTATACATTTATATAAAAGAATTTTAGGAAGAAGAAATGAAGAATGGATGTAAGTATCATGCATTGTCTCACCTGTGAATATAGTTAAACAAAAGAGAATACTGGTCATTAAAAAATAGGGGAAATTAAAAACAAGGGCTCACTTAAGAACACTTAAAACTTACTTAATAACAGGGCTCAGAAAGCGTTCAGTCCAAATCTGTTATGCTTATTAACCTCCTGGAAACTAAATGGCACCCTTGAAACTACTTCATCAATAACCTTCCAATTAGTCTAGTTCTTAAGGGAAAAGAAAGTGGCCCCACATGCAGTCCTCTCTTCCTCCCTGGCTGCAGCAGCATGTGCTGTTTGCTGGAACTTCCCTTGCCCCTGGCAAGATAAGAGTCCTCCCTTGCAACTCACAGCACCAGCAAGCTGCCAGCATCAATATCTGCATGCCACTTTCTATAAAGATGGTACTTATTGGCTCATCTGTGTTTTTCTCTATGGATGCTAATTCAACATAATTTTAAAATTCTGTTTTAGATTATACCTCCTTCCTGTAACATGTAATAAAGCCACTCTCTAAAGAGGCCTCTTGACTTTCACTAGAGAACTGCAGTACAAGCACAAATGACTTAGAAGGAGCATGGGTATAAACTTACAGAGATAATATCAACAGTAGTTAATTATCTAATACATCTGCTCAAACTTACACTTCACAAGTGTGTTGCTTATATTTGCCTCAATTCACTCTAAATCTCCCTTTCATTACTGTTCACAACCCATAAAAGTAATTTTTTTTTTTATATATATATATATTCTAGAGCTATATATATTTATACTTGGAAAGAAAATTAAATACATCAAATGCCTAATGAGCAGTTCCCTTCTATCCTTAATGCAATCAAGGGCCAATATTTTAGTGCTGTAATGAAATACAGACTTTTCTTCAACAGAAGTATGCTAGCGTATTTCGATCATTACCTGTATCACTTTTCAGCACATATTTGTTGGCTGCTCTAGAGTTCATTAAAACAAACAGAGCCTTTTAGAAAGTTTTTTCATTTTCCGATGATGATAATTAAAAAGGTAGTATTCATGTTGCTTAGCTTAAATGAAGTGTTCTTAGATACCTTCTTAGAATCTAAAGGTAATGGCAGGTACTTACTGTCCTTGTCCTCTACAATTGAGGGGAAATTGACAAGCAAATGCAAAAAGGATTGAAAAATGGTCAAAACTAGGACTGAAAAGTTATTAACAACCATTATAAACATGAATGGTTGTTAATCTAGGACACTTTGAATTTTGGAAAAAGAGGAAATAAATAGACTTTGTGTAAAGAGAACATCAGGAGGAAACTTGTATAATACTTTACTCTCATTAAAAAGAACATCAGGATTAAACTTGGATAATAATAAGATAAATTATATGTACTATATTTTAAAACTCTGCTCTTTGCAGCACATCTTACCTTGATATATCTACTTACTTCTCCTTTGGAGATATTAAAAGATTTATCAATAGTTTAGTATTGAGATATTAAAAGAATTATCAATAGTTTAGTAATGAAAATGAAAAGAAGCAAGGGCAAACATAATGACGTTTGCACCAAAGCACATAAAATTTTGTTACAGTCTACTGCATATGCAAGTTTTGATGTATTCTCCCAAATCTAATGATTTTCTAAATCATCTAGTTTCTACTCTATTAACTTTCACTTTTAGTGAAGAAAGAGCTTTTCTTTCAGGTAACTGAGTAGTCAAGTTACAAATGCTAACAGCTTGCCAATGTATGAAGATTGCATGGACTGGTATGGAGATTGATGTTACTTCTTCTTTAAAGCTTGTGTCAGTGATACAGACTACAGAGACTTTACAAGAATTTGCAAACCTTCCATCGGGTGTGTATCAGAGACCTTCCTGTGCTCTAAGCACAGAAAGCAAAAGCATCTCCCTAAAGTTCAGAAAGTGATCAAGGTCTCCACATTTTCCTACCCTTCTGCAGGTATCTGATGATAGCTCCTTTTCAAAATACATGACTCAAGGCACTGGTGTTGCTTTTTTTCTAAACCGTTTCAGAAAGCCTTCAGACTAATCAAGTTTGGAGTTGCTGTGTTGATAACATCACAAAGTACATTTCCATTTCCAAACTGAACAGTCTTAATTTTTAGAATCAACTTTGGAACCAAGTATTTTCCAGTTAATGTAGAAGCTGCTTTCCAGAAATGATTTCTATTATGCATTTTAAAGTTCTCATTTGTCAACTTCTCCTTCATAATAAACTCATTTACAAAGAGCAAAAGTAGATCATCCTTGAACACACTAAAATCCAGTTTGCTCACTTAAGACCAGGGGCACTCAAGCAGAAGAATCTGCTTGAATCAGAATTGTGAAAAGCCTACCTGGTAAATTCTCTTGTTTCCAGCAGTGATCAGTAGCAGATGTGTAGGGAAAGAGCATCAGGTACCTATCTGTGAGGTAAATATTCTACTAGTATATCTTTCTACCTTCTAGCAATCAGTAGTAGAGGAACCTGGACTCCTGGAGTTTATTTCTTTTGTTTAAAACAAAACATCCTCTTTTTCAGATCATCTGCTAATAGTGACCAGCACAGATCCTTGTAACACAACCCTCCAACTGTTTTGAAAACAAGTAATTTGTTCCTACCTCCTTTTCTTCTCTCTAATTAGTCATTAATTTATGAAAGGACCTTCTTTCTTGTCCCATGACAACTTCCAGCTAATGGCATTAGGAAAGAACCTCATCAAAAGTATTCTATGGAAATAAACATAGTATATCAAGCATACTTACTTGTTTTCTGAATTTCAAAAAACTCTAATAGATTAAGAAAGCATTCTGTTTTTTTCTAAAATAAAAAGCAAAAACCAAGTCACGTTGACTCTTCCCCATTATATCACACGCTTATTCATTCTCTCCTATTCATTTACATTGCAGTCATGACAAGCGTTCTTCATACAAGGGCTAGAACAGCTTTTTATGCAGATCCCTCTGGATTCTCTTTTGAATAAAAAAAGGATTTGATACTTGCCACGCCTATTCTTCCTGTGCTTAGGCGACTGTAAGTGATAAGCTATACATCAAAGGTGGTTGTTTAGCAATCTCTTGTCTAAGGTCCTTTGAAATACCTGGAAGAATATTATCAGGTCCTTATATTTGTCACAGTTCACTTTATGAATTTCTTCTAAAGTACTTTCTATTGACATTAAATTTGATACACTTCCTGGGACTTACCTCCCATAAGAAAAAGCTCCAGGATAAGAACTTCCCAAACTCTTCCAATACAAAGAATTATCTTATTTTTATGCCTTTGAGACTCTCCTCTTTCAGTATATTTGAAGAAGGTTTTATTAGTAGTACATATGCGCTTAGAAAGTTGGTCCTCAAAATATTTGTGGGCTTGCTATATCACTTTAGATTTAACTTTCTAGAGTTCATGTATATATCCTATTCTCAAATGACTCTCATTTGTAGAACTTTTTTTCTGTTGTTTAACTAGGCCTTAAAAAGGCCAGTTTTCATAGCATATCACCAGCCCCTACAGAATATTGTATGGATTGCTACCAAAAGCATAGCTATAAAGCAATAAGTTAATAACTGCTAAGTGAAAGATTTGCCCAGAAGATACATCACATCCTACAAGTATGCACAGGCTTGCAAACTTCAGTGTCTCACAGTAGCCCTTTCCCAGCAGCGTTAATGGGGACTCAGTAATGACGTGTCAAATATTTAGCAGCAACTTCAGACCTGAGCGTGTTCCTATGGGACCTCCTCCCCTGCAAATGACACCAGCACTGGAAATCACCATTTCTGGAACAAGTGGAAGATTATTTGTACTGTGCCTTTCTTTGAATCTTCCCTCCTATTGCACATAATTTTTAGGGCATGATTACATTTGCACCTCTTCCTCAGGTAGAAAAGGGATTTGTTCAGAAAAAAAAAACCCCACCCAAATAATTTTCCTCTTAGAAAAAGGACAGTGAACAGCACTATCCAAACTTCAAGGTCAGATGCCAGCAGTACAAGGTCAGCAGTTATGATAGAAAATACAATTGCCTCTACACCCATGACTGATTGGTTACATTTGACAGCTCTCTGCTCCGTGACATCATTAAACACACCAAGTGTGAAATTTAGCTTCAGTGACTCCAGCCTCTCATTACAGCTTTCTCTAATGTGCCACAGCAGAAAGGCTGAGAGAGCTGAACACCGCTGAAACTTGAAAGGACCCAGTATTAAGAAGACATAACAGTGATGGTTCTCATTTCTCACTGACTGGGCTTTCTCTCTGTTCACACAATACATCTGAAGTGGCAGTGGTGGACAATGCTTTATTCAGCAGGAACAGCAGCTGTCGTACTTCACAGGTACCTCAGAGTTGCCATCAGCTCAGGGAAGTCTGCCTCAAGTGCTCCCTCAAATCAACAAAAACGTGGCTACTTAATGGTGGCAGCCCTCTAATTAAGGTAGAGCAGTCTAGGCCTAGAACTAACTTTACTCAGAAGAACTGCCTAATTATCAAACACACTTTACAAGTGAACTCACTTAAACACAAAAGAATTTAACTGAGTGGTTTGAAGGCAAAAATGTTTTACAGAAATCAGTAGAAGTAGCTACCAGCTGGTACAGGTTGCCAGTGCTCTGCTGTAACCTCCTCAGTGGGGTACCTCAATTTTGTGCTTTTCAAAAACTACTTTGTGTGACCAAAAGAGACTCAGGAGAAAAAGGTAGAGTCGCTCAGCAATTTTTGATGCTCCTCTCCTTAGGGATCGAGACCACAGAGGTCATAGCAGTTGCCTTCCAAACCCTGATGGCACAGAACAAGAAAGCTGATTTAACTTGTAAAGCTAATAGAAGTGAAGTGTCAGGTACTGGTAATAGACTGGTATAGACTTCTAAAGACAGTTAGGAATTTTCTATGCGAAGTTCCATTAAAGCAAATGGAAATGAACTTCCTGATACATACAGATCTTTGAAAAATAGAGCTTTTTTACCTCCTATGTTTCCAAACCAGGATTTATGCTCTATAAAAGCAGCCAGTACTAAAATCAGTATACGATAGGTTGTACTGTACATACAATTTCATCCAACTACACAGACAAGAATTCTAAGTTAACTACAGATAACATTCCTTGACCTTGAAGGTATTGAACAAATCTGCTAGACACCACTTCTAAGTCTTTTCTGGTCTATACCACAGTTTCCTCTAATCATGTTTATTGCTACATATTTAGTAATACTAGAGGACTGAGCTAATAGCACTTAAAAAGCTACTATATATTTATGGAGGTATATGTATACATGTTTTTGTTACAGAATTGAGAAGTTGGAAACATAAAGCTTTAACAAAAATGATTTAAGGTAACATTTACAATGGATTGAGTACACGCAATAGTAGTCACTGCAACTCAGCTGACATGGGGAAGCTCATTAAGCAACAGTAATTCAAATTTGTGGGACACCTTGGTTTTTCAGAGCTATCCTCTCATTTAAGTAGTGAAAGGATGAGGGGTGATGGTTTTAAATTAGAAAAGAGTGGATTTAGATTGGATGTAAGGAAGAAGTTCTTTAGCACGAGGGTGGTGGAACACTGGAACAGGTTGCCCGGGGAGGTAGTTGAGGCCCCATCCCTGGAGACATTCAAGATGAGACTTGATGAGGCTCTGAGCAACCTGCTCTAGTTGCAAGATGTCCCTGCTCTCAGCTGGGGGATTGGACTAGATGACGTCTAGAGGTCCCTTCCAACCCAGACATTTCTATGCTTCTATGATTTAAGATGTCTCACAGCTGAATTACCAGGTTTAAGCTTTTAATTTTCAGTCACAAACACTTTACAGATATTATCTGAATCTTTATACATACATTTCCCAGTCAGTCTATAAGGGGGCTCAGAAGTCAGATACTCACTGATCTGGTTGGTAGATGCACTATAAAAAGCATTTACAGTAGTTGGGCTTGTAAACCACCTGTAGTAAGAGCAAAAGAAATCAGCTGTCAGTACACTTACACATCTTTATGAACAGAATGAGCAAAGATAAAAAGTGAACTCAGTGGAAGGAAGCAAAACTGTCAAAGACCTAGGATACATTAAAGCGTAAGTATTCCTCCATTTCAGTACTCTACCTACACTTTCTATAACACTGAAATCTATTATTTAATGGCTTTAAGTGCATACATTCAATGAATGTTCAACATGAGTGACTGTCAAGCTTCCTACTACCTAATCTGATTTATTTCTAAGTGACTGTTGTGAGGTCTGCCATGCTAATGCACTGAAGTTCACCCAACAGAGGCTGTGACACTGAGCAGCTACGAAAGTTGTCTTAGGTGTCTTTCAAACGTGTATGGAGAAACTCCCTCTTGAAATTAGAGAAGAGTATTTTGAAATGAGTGAAGTGACTTCAGACACTTTGCTGAACAACTCCTTGAACAATTAGGATGATGTGATGATGCCAGCAACATGGGCAGGTGCTTTCTGGGAACCTAAAGTCAAAATATACAGCTTCACATTCTGTACCCTACACAATGAGCATGGCCATCAGTGTGCTCATAAACAAATGGATCCCTTGCAAGGCAAAACAAATTTAAAAAGGAATATTAGCATTTTTTCTCATAGTTAGATTTCTCACTTGTACTGGAGGGAAACATAGACTTGAATAGAAAATAGGATTTATGAATCTCCTTAGCCTAAGCTCATCTTATATTGGCAGTGGTTTCACCCACATGAGTGCAAAATCTCAACGGGCTTCAGCAAGATCCAAATCCCCTCAGAGGGAACCCTTAGTTCAGTGAGTCCAAGATTTCATTTTATGATGAGGGAAGAAATGAGATGAAAGTAAAGTAATAAATATGAAAAGAATTAGTGGTTATTTAATAATAAATTAGAAACAGCTCTAGTAAATGTCCAAACAGAAACATGTCTTCAGCCACACATTACTTGGAAGTTTTGTAAAGCCAGATGAATATAATGCAATTGTTTCGGAAAATTTCTTTCAAAGAGAAGACATGGGATGTACAAAACAAAGAGTAAGACAAAGGAAGATCTATCAGAAAACGGAAAATTTGTGATGTCAGTGACATCCACATACATGATCTATGCTTCAAAATACCACAATAAAATTAATGAGTTATCTTTAGATCCTGAATGTTTTTCTGGCAACTGATGTCCTTATGTAAACTATGAAACAAATGGGAGAGTTTTAGAATGGCAGCATTTTGTCTGTAATGAATAACTGTATCTGTTTTTTTCATCTTCAAATCCAAGCAGCTTATTTTACAGTGCAGAAACCAGAAAAATTAACCAATGAATGCAAAGGGTGATATCATGTAAATATGCTAACCATCCAGCTTATGACAGGCTCTAATTGCCACAGATAACTCTTGCTATTTTGTTTACTAGGAGATTCTGAAGAGGAGGAGTGGGGAGGATGTTTTCTGGTGTGTTTTCTGTTTCCTCTATAATAAAGAGATTCAGTGTTAGGGGTAATGTAGTGAGATAATTGAAAATTGAAGAAAGAATGCTTATGGTGAGAGGATAACGAAAAATTAGGGGGCTTAATTAACTACATTTCATTTTCATGTTTGTTCACAGCAATAATCATCTGAACCGCTTTGAAGGATGCAAGCCAGACACTTGTGTGGTGGGACCTGCTTCCCAGGCTTAGCAGTAGCTCTGGAAGAGTCTATTTTTTATTTTTTTTTTTTGTCTAGGAGAGAACCCATCTGAAGCAACCAATGCTTTAATTTAGATTTTATTGTAAGTTTGAAAAAAGACACAAAGTGGTGTGACATCCATATCACCCTGTTGCCTTTGTCTACTTACAATGGCCTTTCTGTTCTCTTGACCAGCAACTTTTAAGCATGAAAAAGGTTTCTGGGACAACAAAACTTCCCATTTTTCAAATCCTTCTTAGAGAGTGTCTTACAGAGCTTCTCATTTCCAGTCACATGATCAAGGGCCTGAGACAGATAACAGATACTTCAAAATACACTGATATGCTTTGCCTTTCTCCCCATCCTCTTTGCTGCTGCAGCCCCAGGGGCTCACCACTAGTTCAATATAGGAACCACCACAAGTAGTGATTAAAGAGCTCTTCACAGACAAGTGACACCTCTCTAATAGTATAACTTTGCACCCATTTTTATTGGGTGAGAAGCTAACTCTTGATGCGCATATTTGTCACCACAGGAGCACCTCATTCTGCCTGAGAACAACTCCAAATGCTGTTACCATTTGGTTCACAGCTACTGGAGGAGGGCTCTCACACCACTGTTGGCCATTATTTCTTACCTACAGATATAGCTATGATGTCATAGACTCATAGCTTGTAGATTAGCTGCTAAGACTTACCACAACATCCCCATTCTAAGACCAGTTCTTTCTTCACGCTCTGCCACTGCAATAACAGAGCCCATCCTGTTTGCTGAGCTTAGATTGAGCCAAAGACCAATATCAGTCTCGATTTTCTCACTGTAAAACTGAACTATGTTCTTTTCAAGTCTCTCTTTCATAACGAGGCCTCAAGAATGACCCTGTAGTAAGTTTGTTATGTTTTTAAGCAGTTAGGAAGAAGAGACTTAGCAGACGTACTGTTCAGGAAGAATGCGAGTTCTCTAGTGACAAGCAGAGTATACTGCTGAATTTCATATTTGACATTTAGACAGTTGGCAAGAGACATATTTATACTTCAGCCACTCTCAAAAAGATTTAAGAAGCATTTTCCACAAAGAAGCAGAAATAACTGAGTCTGCTTCCATTCAGACTAGCAGAACAACTTCACCTCTCATCTGTCATCCTTTTTCAGTGAGCTCCTTGAAATGACTGAACCTTCAGTGACAGACCTGAACTAATAACACATCAAATTACTGTATGAAGGTCTGTAATAAATAGCTGTCTCTGATAAATTTTAAGGTGAAGCAAATTTAGAAATAGTGTTCGCATTCCTGTTTGAACTCAGGTTGCCTGGGCATTTGCTCCAGGTCTGGTTACAATTTCAGTCTATTTGATCTATTAGTAGGACAGGAAAGAAAAATAGAAAAAAAAAAAAAAAAAAAAGGCGGCAAAGCAAAAAAAACTCTAAGCTCTTTTTAATTAAAAGCTAAAAAAATAAATATCAAAAATTAT
>JAAGNO010025018.1:121762-142023 GCA_033439905.1 Ceryle rudis
AGGAGACCATGTTCATGAAATGTTTTCCTTAAGGCCAAATCCCACTCTATTCCAAATCTTTACCTATTTTTCTTTTAAAGTAAATTATATGTATGCAATTATTTTCACACTGATGAAGTCACCACTTAACCTCAACACCTCACAGCTCCCTCACAAAAGAGGGCAGCTGGAGAAGCCTTCATTCTTAGGCACAGTATCCTGGCTTCTGAAAGGCTACTAAAGGAGCAAGTTCCCGAGTCTGATGACCTCCTTGTGGTAAAGCTGCTCTAAAAGAAAACTCCAGCAATACCAGTATCTGAAAATATTTGAACATTTCACAACTTGTAAAATACCTGAGCAAGTCAAAGTGCTACCAAGGTTCATGGTCCTTAACAGCTTGGAGTCTGAGGCTAAGGGTCTATACTGCAGTCACAGCCCACAGCCCTGCCTTGCTGAGCTTCCTGCCCTCTCTCAGAGAGTAGGCAGTTTTCCTCTCGGTGGCTCAGGTGAGCATATACAGGACATGGAGATCACCATAGACAGGAAATGCGCAGTCACTGGAAATAGACAGGGAATGCCAAGCAAATACCTGAGCATGCCCTCATAGACTTCTCCAGACAGAAAATGGGTTTCCCATACCTCAACATCTGTTACTGTTGAGCTGGGGGACTACAATGTCTTTATAACTGTTCCTCTACAGAGTGCAGTTTTACTTGGTAAAACAATGGAGACAAAGAAAATTAAAGCTGAAACTATCCAAGACTTCCACGGGTGGTGGAGGACTTCCTGCCCTTTGGAAGAATTATTCTGTCTTTCTGTTTACCAATGCTTTCATATTGCATTTCTACCACAAAAGCTTCAGATTCACCCCTAGTCCCTGAATATCTGCAGGTGTGTCTATCTATCTGTCTCCTTCCTTCTATTTCAAGCATGAGATTTGTCACAAGTGTTTTGATGTCACACCCATTGTGGCCTTATGGAGTCATGGCGGAATCTGAAAAATGACAGCTGTGAGATCAGGGTTAAATACAATTTCCTCTCCCTTCACCTGTTTTCCACTATCTGTTTGCATGGTGCTCAGGTTATTAATGGAACTGACATCCCTGCACAACTGAGTGAGCAGTAGCAGCAGATAGATAACAAGGGAGAAGCTGACAGCTGCAATCTAACCCCAGAGATAAGAGATAAGCAAACATGCCATGGCTATTAGTTTCAACTCCGGCCAATGGAGAAGAACATCTCCTGATTTTACTGAACAGGAAAGCCCAGAACTCCTGAGAAGGTTAAATTAAATTTGGGATGTGAGAGAGACTATTCCTGGAGTTCAAACATTAAAGTTTGTGATGAGAAATAAACATGTGTTTAAAAAAGTGTTCTTAATCTGCTGGAAAGTGAAGACCTATTTTTATTCAGAGGAAAGTAGTGAACACTTCTACACTAGAAGAAAAGTACCTTGTATTCTCTGTACCTTCCAGATGAAAAAGTGTTACTCTAAACATTGACATTTTCCAAACAGCTGTCTCAGGGATGGTGCAGGACTGGTAGCCTCAGTGTTTTGACCAGATTACAAACTGAGCAGAGCAACCTTTTCAAATTCTCTACACCATTTTTGATCTGCACAGCATCTACTTCACCTCCTGTTTCCTACTGAATTGTCCCCTTCTCTTCAGATGTCTGCAGACATGGTAGGATAAAGATGAGTTACGCCATAAAGATAATCTCCTGGTGATATACTTAGTGCCCAAATGAACTCTAGACAGTTAGGAAAAATTAAAATGTGACTCTTTGTTTTCTAAACTCCAATCCATGTTTCAACTTGCTCTTTGCTCCCCTAATGCAGTTGCTGCAATATAGGCAGGAACTTAATATTTTTGCTTCCAGAAAATGTCCTAATTGCAGAAAATTCACTTCCACAAAGGAAAAGCATGCCCAAGGTTGAACTTGCACTCAGCAGAAGTATACTTTCCAGTTTAAACATGTCAAGATTGTTTCAAGAAGATCTGAATTAAACTTCCTAGTAAAACCAGTAAATTTCTCAGTCAGCAGTCACCCCTTTTGACTTTTGAACAGGAATGAAGTGCCTAAATGCAATTAGAGCCTTTGGAAATGTCTCCCTCTTTTCCTAGTTCTCCCGAAGTAAGTCTAGCAGCTTCTGTTAGTGCTATGAATCAGTCATATGGTTTGAGAAGCTCTCTGGGACCCTTGAAACAAAGATATAAATCTTACATTCTTAATCTTAGAAGAACCTATAAAAGGTGTCTCAGGATCTTTGGTTTTGGAACTCCATCCTCCTCTTTTACCAAGTGTTGTTCTGTCAGTCTTGTTCTGGCCTTCATTCCAGAAAAAGCCCACTTGAGATATGTGAGGAATTGACACTCAGAGATGGTTCCTCTTTCATATTTTTGTATTATTTTAAATAGGATGGGTCCACAGACCTCAGAAGGCACAAAATGTGTTTTTTCTTTTTGCAGAACATCCGGTGATCACCCTAAAGATTGGAGGAGCTGTCTTCTATGTGCAAAACTAGCATGGTACTAAGCAAGATTATTTAAACTCCTGAAGCTGTGGTGTCTGTCCTTTTTGTCCAGGTATGCCTCAGATCTTAATGAAGAGTTGTTCAGAACCATACCTAGTGCATGCCTTGGAGAGTCTGTGTGAACAAACGCAGGAGGCTCCATACTCCCTGGATGTATTGCTGCGCCACCATTATTATGGAAGCAAGAGAGGGCACAAGAAAAGAACAGGCAATGATGACTGTCTGCTTTTCCCACTACAAGAATGTAGTGGGAGAAAGTGACATTTTCCAGACAAGTAAAAGGAGATGCTTTCTTGCACAAAGCATGATGAGGCAGTGGAACTCATTGTCTTGGGAAGCTGCAGATGATGAAAACTGTTGTGAGTTCAGAAAGTCATTGGACAAACTCATAGCAGAAAAATATGAGTAAATGCAAAGACGCTACTTCTGGCTCAGGAAGCAATGTGCTGCAGATTCTCAGAGGCCAGGAGAGAACAGCAGAAATATTTCCGTTTGTGCTTGCCCTGTCCTTATGTTCATCTGCTACTGTTTGGCCACTGCCTAGACCTCTGGTCTAAGCAGTATGTCTGTCATGTTTGTAGTGAAATTATCCTAATGTGAAGAGAGAGACACTGGAGAACCTGGAAAGATAGCAGGGGCTCAGCTAATTGACTGGAGGGCTACCTACAGCCAGTAAATGCCATCTGAGAAGGGAACGGCTTCAGTGGGATAACCCATGGGCATCTACTTCATTTAAAATATCTATACTTTGTTAAATCGGGGCTTGTACAGATGGCTTTTGATTTCCTAAGGGCTATTGGCCTAAATTACACTGTGTGATCTAGGTAGGTTTGCTGTAGCTCTCTCTAGCAGCAGAACAAGCTAAACAAAAGTAGCTAACAATGCCTGAGAGAGACACCTATAGCTAGGGACTGTCCTTATGTTTTCCCTGCGGTGCTCTTGCCTCCATCTTCAGACTGAGAGAGATGTGAAGAAAAAAATGTTGTGTATATGACTTCCTTAGGAATAAAGCCAAGCAGCAGGAGAGCTCAGTAGGCAAAAAATAATTGCACAGTTGCCTTGGGATTTGTGCCTCATGACCTAAAGAGGTTAATAATGTTACAGAAAAATCTTATTAGAGGATAACCAAGCTTTTTTTGGCTTATCATCCATGCTTTAAAAATGGTATTGCAAAGCAAAAAAAAAAAAAAAAAAAAAAAAAAACAAAAAAAAAAAAAACCACAAACGTCCTACAATACAGACTATTTGCAAACTTTCAGAAAACAAGCTTTTGTGTGAAAGTCTTATTTTCAAGCCTCCATTTAAATCCAAGAACAAAGGGCTTTCAGGAAGGACAAACACAGATTAATAAAATAAGGCTCCTGCCCAGGAAAGGGAATAATTTTACATCTTAGTGATGATCTTTCACTGAATTATCATTTGAAAGCAGCAGCAATAAATTATAATTTTAAAGAGGAGAACCCTGATCACACAAGTCATGTCAATGGAGTTTCATCTCCCTTTTCCCTGGGGCCCACCATTACAAAACACAGCTTTCAATACCATTTGGCTGATGACACTGGCTACAATCCCTAACTTCATTGTACGGGCAACAAAAGGCTCTCCTCTCTCTGTCTCCCCCTCATCTTCTATCCTTCTCAGAGGCTGCAAGGTGGCCTAGAGCTCACCGGGTGCCTGGGCAGACAACGAGGGATCTTTCTGCACAGTTTCTGTAACTCACAGACCACATCCTTGAAGACTTGCCAGGTACACCCTTGGAGCTGCACTCATTTGAATAATGTCTTCATTCTTCAAATGAGGGCAAAAAGTAATGACCTTTACAAAAGAGAGAGGCTAAAAGGGTAAGAAAAGGAATCTTTTGCGTTTTTTGTTTTGTTTTGTTTGCATTTGTTTTGGTTTTTTTTAATTAGAAATCTCCATTTAATATTCGGGAGGCATAGTTAACAGGCATAGTTTAAGCAAATTTCAGATGATAGTCAAATTTCAGATGATAGAGCAATAAAGCAAGGCTTGTATAGAGCAGAGGAGGAAGGACAGGGCAGAAAACAGCATCACAGCACAGAGCCGAATGCTTCTCTGAGACTCAGAGCTCCTTTGGAAGCAACATGAGCTCCATCCAGAGAGCTAGGTGAGAACTGCACGTGAAAACAGACCGAGTTACCTATCCCTGTTAAAAACTTTCTTTGCAAGATTGGCTTTCAGATGGTCTGGTTTAAATCCATGTTTCAATCACAGAAAGAGAGGAATGGAGGGAGGATAGAAGGAAATTATTTGTTATCTCATTATATCGTTTTGTTACAGAGGGAAAGTCAAACCATAACTCCGAAGTATACAAGGGCTAAAAGGTGATTCTCAGAAATAAAGGCTGCAAGGCAATTGATTACTATGTTACATGGACTAGTTGATTTGATCTCTTTAATATGGTTTGGGCTCATCAGATTAGCAGTGTCCCTCTGAGTAACTTAAAACAACAGAACAAACACAAAGAGAGTCACAGATGGAGAAGCATTTCAGTGATTAGATGTAGCTGACAGGCTGTCTAAAGCAAAATTCAAGCATCGATTGTACCAGAGGGCCTTTTGTAAGTCCTTCAGAGGTCGATGGTCCTTCTGATTGCAAAGCGTCAGGCTGACAGCAAGGTATACAAGTTTGGTCTCAGCCAAGTGCACAAGAATGGTGGGCATCAGCCAGAAAGCAGGCAGCAGAAAACACACAAAAGAGTGAGTATCCAAATCACAGAGAGGATTTGCAGTTAATTCTCTTTAAAGCCTGACAAGTCATTTGCATTACAGTGTTATCATCTAAAGATACAATCATAGTAAGGAACAGAAGAGTAGTCTAAGATGAGACGTTTTTCTGGGAAGGCTCTCCATACTCATAGTCCAGACACCCAGATCCCACACTGACCTTATTCTTCTTCAAAAAATGAGTGAAAATTTTGTTAATTACCCAAATATGCCTGAAGTTAAAGAAAAAGCTAACAACAAATTAAGTGGATCACATGGAGCAGGACCAGTAATTAAAATCCCCCAGGTTTCTACAGTTCTTTTCTTTTTAAAGCATTCAAAGAGTTCAAGAGTGCAGTGAGATTAAAAATACAGAGGAAGAGCAAAATATATGAATCAGTCATTTCCATGCAGCACACACTTCTGTAATAGAACTTCAGGCAGGAGCTTTACTCTGCATTGCTATAAGGGTGAATGTGACAGCTACTTATGAAAACACAAAAGACCAAGACATACTTAATTGACAACATGAACAGAATATAGACTCTCAGCTGGAAGGGACCTACAATGATCATCCAGTGCAACTTCCTGACCACTTCGGGGCTGATGAAAAGCTAAAGCACGTTATTAAGGTTTTTGTCCAAATGCCTCTTACTCACTGACAGGCTTGAGACATTGACCATCTCCCTAGGAAGCCTAGTGTAGTGTCTGACCACTCTTTTGATAAGAAATGTTTCCTAATGTCAAGTCTGAACCTGCACTGGTACAACTTTGAACCATCCCCATCCATCCAGTCACTGGATACTAGAGAGATCAGCACCTCCTTTTCCATGTCCTCTCCTCAGGAAGCTGGAGAGAGCAATGAGGTCACCGCTCAGCCTCTTTTTCTCCAAAAAAGCCCAAAGTCCATGGCTGCTCCTCACAGGCATTCCTTCCAGCCCTTTCACTAGTTTGGTTGCTCTCTTCTGGATGCACTAAAGAACCTTTGCATCCTTCTTAAATGGTGGGGCCCAGAGCTGCACACAGCAAAGTGAGGTTGAACAAATGCTGAATAGAGTGAGCTAATCACCTCTTTTAAGCTGGTGGTTACTCTTAATGCACCCCAGGATGCATTTTGCCCTCTTGGCTGCCAGGGAATGTTCCTGACTTGTACTGAGCCTGATGTCAACCAGCACCCTCAGATCCCTTTCTGCAGTGCTGCTTTCCAGCCACTTGTCTCCCTGTTTATACTTGTGCCTGGCATTACTCCCTCCTATGTGCAGAATCCATCATTTAGACTTTTAAATTTTATCTGTTTAATCATAGCCCAATGCTCCAACCTATCTAGATCCCTCTGAAAGACCTCTTGTTCCTTAAGACAGTCAGCAGCACCTCTCAGTTTAGTATCATCAGCAAACTTGCTAATGATACATTCAACTCCTGCATCCAGATCATTGACAAAAATATAGAACAGAACTGGCCCTGATAAACACTGCTGGTGACTGGTCACCAGCCAGATGTAGTCCCGTTCACTACAACCCTTTGAGCCCCACCATTCAGCCAGTTACTCACCCAGTGCACCATAAACCCACTCATCTCACAGTTAGACAAGTTATCCAAAATGATGCTGTGAGGGGCAGTACCAAAGGCCTTACTAAAATCCTGTAAAACTATATCCACTGCCTTTCCTTCATCCACTAGGCAGGTGACCTTGTCATAAAAGGATATCAGATTAGTAATGAAGAAGCAGGTGCCATCTTTTGTTCTGGAAATAGAAACAAGTAGAAGACATTCACACAGAAACGAAATTTATTTTCAGGCAGAATATCCTATTCCATGGAGGAATTTTTTTTAGTCCCATAGAGAACTAAACCAGTTGGTTTATGTCATTTGGCTCAGCTCAGAAATAACTGGATAAAATACTACTTTGCCTATACAGAAGATCAAAGCAGAGTCTTCTTTCTGGCCTTTGTCTGAAAGAAGGTACTTTCAGCATCCCACTAGTGCCTGTTTGATAGTGGTCCAAAATGAAGAGTAAACCTGAGAAGACCCCTAGGGTGATACAACCTGCTCTTCAATTCAAGAATAAACTAAGCTCCTTCCTTAATTGGCACTTTGCATGCCAATCCATGGCAATTGCACTATCCTCACAGATGCAGGTGATCATTACTGACGAAAAAATGCCACTTTTACAGACTATATTATAAAGTAATACTGCTGGGTTGGTTTTTTTTTTAAACAACCAAGCAATCGTCACTCCAAAATTCCTGTTGTCTGTGCTGCTTTATTAAAGTGTAAGTATTAAAAATGTGTCAGCACATTGTGCTGCGTTCATGAGATTTAATTGGAACACAGTAACAGATTTTGAAGGTTCTGTTGTATTATAACTCTTAGATTTCCAGGGTGAATTATTGGACCATACATGTAATGAATCTTGTTCTTGAGTTAAAAACATACCCATCCAAATATCCCAGCAAAAATCCAGTATTTATCATTAGCAATAAATAGTATTCATGCACAAACTCTATGTCTGGAAATCTGCCAAAATGTCTCTCTGTGTTTGCTTCTTGCCAAGTAGCCATTTCTGTGAATCTGAACTTAAACTTAGTTGTAAATCACACCACATAGTTATTGCTGCAATTTCTGAGTCATTACATAACACTTGTGTCTTACAAGCTTGACCTTTTTCCTATGTCAGTAAACTATAAAATTGTTGTTCAAGTCAGTGAGAATGGATTTAAACCATTTGCTATTTCTAGTACTACCGTTTGTAGTATTATTTTTATGGCACTGCTTCAATTTAGTTTGTTATGCATTGTTTGGCCCAGACACACCCCATTAACTTCAGAAACTTAAATGAGATGCCTCAATTGGGAGCAAAGTGCCATAAGCTTCCAAATGTGTCCACAGAGGGAAACAGGCATCTCTACCTACAAAAGTTCTAACCTAGCTTCTGAACAAAACTGTCCCTAAACTGGGAAAGGAAGAGCTTTTTAGGGACTTTATTAGCTTGCAGCAATGTTTAAATTGTTTCTCTGCTGAAAGGCAGGTAGCAAATTTTAAGAAAAATGGTTAAGCAGATTGTTTGCTAGAAAAATCAACATCAGACTTGCATAAGCTTGTAAAGGCATATCGAAATATCTCTATTAAGGAAATAATTAGAAAATCTTCCTGCACTTATTTTGTATCGGATTTGTCAAATATCTAAATTACAGATCATTATATCACTAATGATATTTCTAGTAAAAAACCAAGCATAATAAGCCAGTAAGAAGTAATAACTGTAGTCCATTTACCATCAGGTTAGCAGGAAATAAATGGCATCTCACTGGTGTTCTTTTGCTATAGAGTTTATTGGTGCATTTATGCAGCTCTATTTTATTTCCACATCTATGAAGAGCATTGCTGTATAAAATGTAAATAGGCTGTACATGGGATTTAAAACTTCCCAATAATAAAATGTCTCAACAGCCTTTTCATCATAATTATGAAAAAAAAAATCTGAAGTGCATATTTGTTTTTAAATCAAAACACTGCTATTTTTATTCAAGATCAGTAAGCAGGAATAGGTCAGCTGCACTTTCATGTCAGTTTATTCAAAGAGGGTATTTACTAATTCACAGATATTCCATTGCCTCAGCAAATAAGGAGACAGCTCTACACATTGCTCTCCACTTTTCTTTGTATATGCCTTTTCCAGCTGGTGTTCTAGGGGCAGATCTCTGCATTTGGACAAGTTCTTCTTCCACATATCACATACTATAAACATGGGGAAATAGAGTGAAAAGGGAGTTTTGAATACCCCCTCCTGCCTTCACCTTTACTTCCTGCATTTTATTGTCACTCCATCCAAAAGTAGTCAGGACCAGTAATGCCATCCTTAATCACAACACTACATAACTGGCACTATTCTATCAGGAGATGGATGTTCAGCTGGGATGGTCATTGCACTCCTGGAAGATGGCTTTCAAATTAGGCCTCCCACCATGACACTGGAGAAGGCATGAGACCTGGAGTATTCTCATAACCCCTTCTAGGCTGGATCCTCCATCTTCACACCAAACACCCTCAGCTGTTGCAGATGTTTTAGACATCATTCTCTGTTTCTAGGTGTGACCCTGACATCCCAATCAAGGTGAAGACCTTCTCAAGAAAAGCTACTGTATAGCCAAATATGGAATA
This sequence comes from Ceryle rudis, assembly GCA_033439905.1. Lineage (NCBI taxonomy): Eukaryota > Metazoa > Chordata > Aves > Coraciiformes > Cerylidae > Ceryle > Ceryle rudis. The sequence goes on from JAAGNO010025018.1 coordinate 131,165, forward strand.
AGCTCACAGTCTACATTGGTCAGAGCCAGATGGAGAAAAATGGAGACAAGAAAGGAAGAACAGGGTAAGAAAAAATAAGTTCAGCACAGAAGCAGGAGCTCAGATGGCTCAGCTTCTACCAAAACAAATGTGGCACATGTCCCTTCATAAACAAAATGGTGGGTAACTGGAACTGCAAATATAGTCCATGATATTCTGTTTTCATTGAAGTCCAATCTTTACAATAACAGAATTTTATCCATTCAACATCTATTTTTGTTACCTTCTCATAAGCTTTTCTTTTGGTTTCAGAGTCCATCCAGTCATTTTCCTTTTCCAACATGTCAATAAAAGCCCAGCGAATTCCTTCAGTTAATTCCTCCATCTGCAAAACATTTAGCAAACCCGTCCCCAGTAAAATATGTTATGGCTGAATCATTACAAAGAAATGTTTGGTGATGGATTGGTTAGACCATGAATGATTCCAAATCAGACAGTATCTGCTCTTCTTCCAGAAATACTAATTTCTTCTTTCTCCTCAGATATTTCTTCTGAAAATAACTTTCTTTTAATTTTATTTTTGTGTACCACACAACCTGTTCATTGCTGATTGTTTTACATCACAGAATCTGTCTTGAAATCATAAAAAATATTGGAAGGTTTACAGTGATTTGGAGAGATTTCTATCACTTTGGTTCTAGATCACTAACCTATGCATAATGAGCCAGCTGCATGGTGTTTGCACAAATAAACTCTATTTTGCTGTGGAGAGAGCATCTGTAGCCTTGTTTGGTTTATGTCAGACTGAGACAAGCCTTTGTACTGCCAAGGGACTGGATTTGGTCTGACAGTATCATGATCCAAATATAAAGTAGTATCCAAATATTTAGCCTGTATTTAGCTGTATTTGTGAAGTACTTCTACCCTCTACTTATTGCAGGGACAGAGACCATGGCTTAGAACACTGAGCAGCCTTAACTGCTTCTGTGGTCTTGAACCACCAGTGACAGCTTGCATCTGTGCAATGCTAGGAAAACCCACAGCCTTTAGCTTGGCTGCTTCTTCAGACACCTATACAAAACCATGAGTATATCACAAGGAAAAAAAAAAAAAAAAAAAAAAAGAGCGTTTCAGGTGTATCCACACTATGAAAACCCTGAAATGACAATAAACAAGAAATCTAATGGCTAAAAGAAGTATCATATCAGTCTAAAGAGCAGAAATGCCCTCATACCGATGCATCCAACTGTCAGCACAGACCAGAAAGGTGTATACAATCAGCTGTTTCTTTTTATATCAATAGATAAACCTCATGACAGATAGCCACTGAGAATACTGTGAGAGTGAGGCAATTCAAGGGATCCAGCCATTGCCTGGGTCCTTTAGCAAAGACCAAACCAGAGTTGAGATAGCACAAGACATGACAAATAATCATTACATGAAGACTTATTGGATCTCTGTGCTATCAATTATGTTACATTTTAAAATAATGAAAATGTCATGTACCAGAGATTTATATAATTTTATTCTGTAGATCTAGTATCTCTGAAATGTCATTAAAAGTGGGTACTAAACTCTGGAAAGTAATGTTACCTTTAGCTAAATTGTCATTTGTGCGTCAGATGTATATTTTAATCTGAAACTGTTCTTTATTTGTGGGAGACCAAGACAAAACATAGCAAATCTCCTCTGATTATTCATTTTTTCCTACCCTTTTCAAAAAACATTTTCTTATTTTTAGAGACAACATGGGGCAACTGGAACAGGTCTAGCATTACAGATGACTAAACGGTCAATATTCACAGCAAACTGCATCCCAGGGAATAGGGTAACTTAAAGATATTGATGACAGAGCACTGACTCAATTAACTTAGTGCACTAATGAGGTGAGCTCCCTGTATTTGGAGGTTACAAGTTCAAACTCAAGCTCTGCAGCTGGGCCCTGGTGTATACTTAGGCTTTATGCACCAGCTGTAGCTGCAGGGGACAGGGGGAGAAACCTATTCCTGCTATCAAAGTTATTACTGAAACTGCTCAGGCATAGCTGTAAGAAACATTGCAGGCATTCTGGGTTAGAAACAGTGCTATATTTAGACACAAATAATGTCTTTCTTGATACAAGGAGAAAAATATCTAAGGTATGAAACATTAGAAACAAAACATGAGGGAAAAAGAATTAACTCAGTATTTTCTTATCGTAGACAGATATATGCCATGATCCAAGAAAAAAAAAAAATCTGTACAAATAAGAGTGATTTTCTGATTTTCTCAATAAGTGCTTTCTTACTGCTTAAAAAAGAGAAATAGAGCTGGAAATCAGTGAAATGAAAATGGTAACACCAGAAGATTTTTAACTTGAAAAGTACAATTCCAAATGCATTGCAACAAATTTCTCCTGTATCTAATTTTATCTCCATGGGCAGTTCACTCTAAGTCTGAATCTCATGACTTACACTATACATTTTATATGCATTTCTCACTATGGATGCTACTCTGAATTCAGACTTTATAATCTTTCAAAGATTTGGTTTGGAAGGAATTCACATGCTAAGAAACATTTTAATAAGGTCATATTTCAACAGAAAAAAAACATTTCCTATCAGCTTCTCATAATTTTCCCTCACATACACAAATATTAAAAAATGTCCATTTGCTATAGTCCTTATCTTCCGATTTGTGCTGCACAGAAGCCATACTATGTATCCCTCAAATAGTTTTGCCACTAAACTGCCAAAATAGCACATTACAAACTCAGTCAAGAGGCAGGGAACTGAAAAGCTGTATCTCAGAGAGGAAACTCCAGCTGACAGCAAGTAGCAAAAGAAATGCAGAACCTGAGAGAGAAACACGTCTCAAAGATTTGAACAATCCAAATCTTGGAGTGTTGGTCTGTCTAAAATGGAGCTGTTCTGGGAAAAACAGTTAAACTAGATAAAGTGAAACAGATAAACTCAGGCTATCACAGAGCTTTTGCCCCCAGAGTAGGATGTTATTTCACTTTTCCTTAACAGTTGTGCCTCTCCTGCACTGAAAGCTAAGTTCAATGACTAAATTAGATAATTTAAAACCTATCACTGTTGGAAAATCAATGGCTGGAAAAGCAGATATTGGAAAAGCCTATTAAAGAAAACCCGGAACTGAAAATAAGCCATAAATAATAAATCATAAAATATTGTGAAGGGTAATTAATCACTTGAATAAGTTGAGTGATAATGTAGCTATCTTCAAAGTTTTAAAATGAGGATGAACATCCAGCTAAAAGTTATTGTGAACTTAGCAGCATGGAAGAATACTTTCCCTCACTGTTGAATAAATTGAATTCAAATTGCAAACAGAAACTCTCACTATTGTGGTTCTAAGCTTCTCTAAATTTGAGCCCGGCACCAGTTATGTTCTTCTTGCTTAGACTACAGGTGTAGTAAAAAGGTCACCCTGAAGCAGAGACATCTTGACCAAGCTTTTAGCTAGTTAGTAAAAACTTCACTATAAAGAATCACAGTAACTATACTAAACCATTTCTCAATACCCCTCACATTGTTCAAGCACAGCCTGGCTGTCATTATTTACACAAATTAATGGTGCTCAGCCTGGTTGTGATCTTGCTATGTATTTGTCTGTAGAGCTGCATATAGAAGGAATGGACAGTGCCCAGATGTATAGAAAAGTGACATTTCTTCAAATATGTTCCATTTTTTGTTTGTCCTTTTTTTTAAAAAAAAAAATTAATTCAATTAAAGCATTTTTAAGAGTCTTTTCCCTTTTAAACTTTGGTCTAACATCAGAGGCAATTCATGAGGAGGAAGCCACAAATTCAAAGTTTCTAGACAGAGATCTCAGAGGACTCACCATCTCTTTCTTGTCTTCTTGAAAATGGGCATTCACAAACATCTTACCCACAACATAAGGGAGTGCATTTTCAACAAGGTCCACACATTTATCCCACTGAGGCAGCAGAGTTGTGGTTCCATGGATCACCTGTTGGCAGGTGCATGTAGTAAGTCATAACATCATACTGTTTAAGAATAACAAGTCTCCATCCACATACAGTACAGTGTAAATCATATTGGTCATGTAGTTACCAGAAGGAAAAAATAATGACACTTTATAGTCATATCTATTTTCCTCAAGTGCTAAGACAAATCTTGACGTCTACAAAAATATATCTAAGATTTTACACTTAAAACCAGTACAACAGTAATGACTTAAAGAGGTTAGGCTTAGAGGGTTAGTTACGGGAGGGTATTCCCAATGGCCAATTTTAGACTAATCTTGGTAGTCTTTCTGTGTTAAGTGGAGAGATACTTCCCTCTAGAAAATTCCTGGTCTGAGATTTCTCCCCAAATAGTTTCTGTCTCTCCATTGACTAGGTCAGAAGCCTGGAGAGATCATCCTCATGAAAATTAGGTCAGTCCTTATAAAACCCCTCCTATAGAACTCTCCACTGTCATGTATTTATCTGTGCTAATTAATGATGAATAACATTGGTAGGTACATGTCCACACCTTTTTGTCATTTACCTGTCTGGTGACATTTACAACAGTCTGTTGCTTTCAGTCTCTTTCCCAAACAGAATTGAATCACCAAGAACTCTGAACACTAAATATGTGTTTATCTCCCAAAAATCTCAGTTCCATGTTATGGTAGAAAGATGTTGGTAGAACAGTTTGTGCATTTGACTAAAGGAATGGTGGTTAAATAGACACTTCCAGGCTCTGATTATGTCCCTGTATATGAGCTTCAAGAAAGCAATAGTCAAGGGTGGTCAATGCACCAATGAACAAGGCAAAACAGTTCTCAAGCACATAGCTACCTTGGTTTCTGATTCTCATGGGAAGAATGTTATTACTGTGGACACTTAATCAATTAACATTAAATGTTCTTGTCAAGGTAGAAGTTTATTTAAAGAAAAAATATATATATACAGCAAAATACAAGATGGGTCCACCTAAGCAATATCAGTGCTGATTTAAGAAACTTAAATTTTTTTCAAGATTCAAAGAATTCCCTTTCCTCTTAAGGCACTTCTTAAGCTTTTCCACAGAGAACAAGCAAAATCCCAGTCCAGTAGTTAACATCTGCCAGCTATGTAAAATCAGAGTATAGTCAACATCAGACAGGTCAGGTGGGATAGGGATTTTGTCCTCTCACAGATTATACAAGCCTCTTAAGCACTGATCTAGCAGTTCCTGAGCCTCTTATTTTTCCCCTCCTTCTTACCCTCCATCTTCTCCCCCTCTGAGTCCAAGATTAAATTTGTAGCAAAACTGAAGGGTTTGGATTTTTGATTTCCAATAGGAAAAGATGCCACTGGAAAATTCCAGAGTAGCTTAAACCTCATTTATTGAAGGTCAGATATTTTGGTAGATCAAAGCTTGATTTACTCCATCATATTGTCTGTAATTAAGTTTAACCAATGACTCATAGTTAAATACACCAGTATTTAATAGCATTTTCAAACACTTTTTATTAATACTCTATGTGCATTAATAGATTTTCAATGACAGAACTCTGCTATAAGAAAATCACATTAGGAAAACCAATACATAAGGTTACATTACAATACATTATATTACCAATACATTAGGATACATAGTATCCTAAACAGAGACAAATTTGAAAATAGACTACTTTTCCAAATCTTTCAACCCTCTTATATAACCCAGCACTCAAAAAAAAAAAAAAAAAAAAAAAAGAGAGAGAGCGAGAGAGGGGAAAAAAAGAGAGACAAGGAAATTTCTTTCCAGGGTCCAAGCAAATCCACAATGGAGCTTTTTCCTCATTCAAGGGGAAGAAGTAGAGTCACGGCATTAGTCATCAGAGCTTAAAATTCCTTTTGAAAGCTCTGACTACTCATCAGCCACAGAAAGAGTCCAGAGACAGCGCTGGCTTTTAGACGGTGACATATTACTATTACAACATAATAATTATCATTATTTTGAGGGAGGCTTCACTGTAAGGAGGACAGAAAGTCAGCACAGACTGTGAGGCTAATAAAAATAGAGCTGAGAGGAATAATTTGTGTCTCACAGCTGGTTTATTGATATTTATGTTACAACATCCAACTAGAACTCCCTATTAATGGTCCTCCTAATATTAATGTACCACTCTAAAACACTACTCTAGGTAGTAACAGTGACTATAAATAGCACGTTTCAAGCCCTCCCAGTCAATTCAGAGCTCAACAACACAATTAACTGATCTCTTCCCTGGGTACCACTGCACACTTTCTAGAACTCAAAGACCACTGCAGAGTTGCTGCTGATAGTTGTTGATGTGGTAATCAAAGCTCTTTCTCTAGAGTCAGCAAGTTTGTGCTATTTCTCAACCTGAAGTTCTTTGAAGTTTCATCCTGGCTTTTTTCCTCTTTTTGCAAAGTGTGTCTTAATGCCAAAATTTCTACAAGACAGACATCATAGCCACCAAAAGAAAATGAGAACCTCTGAAAAAAATACTGCTTATCATAGGTGAGGCTGAATGAATGAAGGAATGAATGAACGAACAAACAAAAGATATCCTTTGCTTCAAGGGTCACTGATTCATCTCATGGTCATGTCTTTTTAGGAGTCATTCAATGTTTTCTATACTTACCTGGCAAGAGGTCGGTGGGTCCTTTTTATGACCCCAAAGGACCTGTGTGCCTTTAGTCCCTCAGCCTCTGACAAGACAAATCTGTTCAACAGAGCCATTGCCTTGGACTGTATTTGTCATGTCCTTTCTGCTGACCTGTGAAGTCTGTTCCCCCTGAGCTGTTTACTGCGCTTAACTTTAGCTATTAACTGTTAGCTATTGCTGTTTACTGCATTTAACTAACTGTCTATCTCCAGGTCCCAGGGGCAGATAATGGGAATGAGCTGCTGACTCACTTCCTTTACTGTGCTGTTCTTAAGTTTTCACAACCACTTTCACGAAACCCTTGACAACATTATTAATAAGCATTGAATCAACTTGAATTAGATTTCTTCCTTTCTGGAGAAAGTGCCCAGAGACCTGACAGCAGGTAGTTACCATATAAAAAAACCACAGTATCCAAAGCTTAACGTTTCCTTCCGGGATTTTTTTCTTGCCATAACATAACTCAATATAACTCACTATTATGCCGCAGACTGGCTGATGGCCAGCATCAATCCATTTTACCTGGCTAGCAAGGAATGTCCTAGGAGTGGACACACTTAAAAAGTTGCCGTTGTGGTTCTGTCAGGCAGTTTCTTATATTTTTGCATGGAGAAAACGGCATTTTTTACAAGACTGATTTTAATATGGTTTCAGAAGTTTAAAAGATTGCCTTTCCCATGTAGTTTCTATCAAGCTACTGGAGTTTATTTGTAGGTACGTGATCAGCTCAGAATTACTCCAGTATTACTCAAGGTAAGACACTATGGGTACTTCCGTTAGACACCCGCATGCCTCACAAGGGAGGATAGAGCACCTACATCTCCTGTACTACATCACTGGTAGCACCATGCCAGCCTGATGTTGTCATGATGTCACCAAGCAGCTAATTTTCATAATGAGAAACAAAAAAGCTCACCAACAAAGCTCTTTTCTGTTTCAGTTTCACTCTTGATTTGCTTTAAAAGCCCTCACGCTGGCCACAGGATTATCAAGGTGGCTTTCTATTCAGGGTTCACTTAAATATCTGTGTTTTATATCAATGCCCATATTACTTAACAGATCATTATCTCTGCTGCCATAGTTTGGGGCAATGACCGACTTCTGGGGCTTCTGCAACTCCCAGCTGGAAGGCACCTACAGCTTCTCTGTGGAAACAGCTGGTATATCTGCTACAGTTCATGTAAATCTGGTACTAGAAAGAGGTCTGAGCAAGCTGAAAAAAGCTGAAATCTTAGACTTCTGCTTTACCAGAGCTATATTCACACATGCATAAAAACTGGGGTTTTTTCAAAAGCTTAAGATTGTGGCCAAACAGGTTTGGCCTGCAGGAATAGCACAGATCACAGCCCTGATACGCAACTCAAAAACTTTCCAGCTTTCAAGTTTATGCATAAAAACAGCTAAGGTTTTTAAAGGGGTGGGGATGGCAGGTGTCTTAAAAAATTCTTAATGTAATCTAAAAGACGTTTTCCTTTGGTTTCATATACAAGAATATATGGGTCTTATATTTTTTAGGGGGAGTCTTCAACAACAAGAAAAAAAGCTTATTCAAGAAATTTATTGAGCATGGAAAACATTTCATGTTTTGCAAAGGTATGAGCAACTATAATGAAAACCAATAGTGTCAACACTAGTACTATTGTAAATGCTATAAAACTCATAACTTACCCGGGAAAATTCCAGCCACCGATATTGAAAACGTCTACTGAGGTTAAATAACCTTGAATAAACCATCCTCCACACCAGATAGTTGGCAAGAGTCCTGTCAAATCAGACATATTTTCATCAGACATCTAAACACATATGATGTACCACAAAGCACTCCCAGAAATATCTCTACAAGCATTTCAACTGGATGTTGGAAATTTCACCTCACAAATTAATAAGAGATGACCAAATTAATAAATCCCTATTGCACAGAAGAATCTGTGTGATTGCAGCCAGCTAATAGGTAATTGTACAGTGATAACCATCTTCTAGGGGATATTTATAATGAGTCCCTCTCCTAGTATGCCACTTTTAGGTAAGGATTTTTTCAAAAGGTAATTTTCATTTTCCATAGAATTGTCAAGAGCTGTGTTATAATAATAATTGCATAAAGGTTGTATGCAGAGATAAAAAAAATCTGATGTTTCTTTTGTACATGAAAGTGAATGTTATCTGTCCTCATTAGTAGGGCACATAAATTGTAACTATGAAACAGATTAGATAACACTCCATCCCATATATACTATCATCTCATATTTTTATCTTTCATTAGAAGTCATCAATATTCTTTTAAAAGCTCTTGCTTCCCACAGAGTTATTAAAGGATTACCACTCTTATTTTGCATATGGACAACTGAAATAGCAAAAAAAAAAAAAAAAAAGGTCAAGAAAGTAATGCTGAGGAGGAGGGTGGGGGATGTATCTCCTCACTAGAGCCTTACCTGAAGTTTATAACTAGGTTGCAAATATCCAGTATGTGACACCTCTATCATTTCTGTTTCCTTTATAAACCATATTAAAACTGCTAAGATATCCAGGAAGAACTTGCTTAAAATTCCCAGGAGACCTAACATCCATGTTCCTATTCTAAGAATTCAAGTACTTGACTACAGGATTTATCTAGTCTAGATTGAGCTCTCTCCATGCTCAGCAGTGGCTATACGACGTAAAAGTGTATTGTGAAACATGCAGTTTAACTTCAAACAGTCTCAAAAAAAGTCAAATAATGGCCTACACATATTATTCTCATCTTGTCTTATACATGAGATTTTTCAAGGACAGCCATTGCTCTAAAGCTATGGATATCCACATGTTGTTTACACTGGGACATACATAATTTTTTGGGCAGGCCATAGACTTTTCCATAGGGAGAAAAATTTTTCCTTTGCTACAAAAGATGCTATTACAGACCATCTGAACAACTCCCCATTATCTAAAAATCCAATTTCTGCAATATCCTGTTGCCTTAGATGTGGAGCAGTGTAGCTGTTGCTACAGTGTGACTCCATTATCTTCATTCATCAACACATCCCATACTGCCCCCTCCTCTGAATCGTAACAGGTTATAAATACATTTTGTGGGCATGCTGTCTTCACAGCAACGTTTGCCTGAGCCGTAACTTCAGTTTTGCATCTAACCAAGCTGCAGTCGACCTCCACAAAGCCTCCAGCTCAAGGCACACTGTTGCTGGAAGCTTACACTTTTGGTCACTCAGTTGGGGAGGCAATAAAGAGGTGAGAATGGAGAGGTTTAAGGGAAGCTATAGCTACAGTATTGTCTATTAGCGACTGAGCACATGACAGCTCCAGCGCACAGGACAGCTCCAGCAGCATGCACACATCAAAGTGGGGCACTACACCAAGAGCAGATGGGTGGCTGTGCACTCTCCACAGGATGGCTGAGATGTGCACTGAGGACCACTCTGGCCAGGCATAGGGGTCAGTGGCTGGAGAAGGCAGGCGCTCTGCAGTGCTGCTGGATTTGGCTGCCCCTGCGGGCTGCTCCAGCAGAACCAAAGCTAGTACAAGTGTGCATACTCACGTGAACCCTCACAACAGTTTTGCACCCATGACAGCCTGGGTAAAGCCTGTTTTACTCATCAGTAAAGTCTGCATATGCTTGTAGGCCAGAAATATGGTCAACTCATTTCGCACAGGAAAACCTGAGGGTGAAATCTCAAGCCAACTGTCACCACAAAGGCTTGATACATGCTTGTCTGTGGCCAGTGGCAACTTCTACATGGGATTAGAGAATTGCTGTGATTTATAATCCTGCCTTTCATACTCCTCCTCACCTCTCACGTGTCAGGGGCTGGAAAGGACCTTGGAGACCTTGGAGTCCAACCCCCTGCCAGAGCAGGATCATACAATCTAGCAAAGGTCACAAAGGAATGCATCCAAGCGGGTCTTGAAAATCTCCAGAGAAGACAACTCCACAGCCTCTCTAGGGAGCCCGTTCCAGTGCTCTGTGACCCTTACAGTAAAGAAATTCCTCCTCATGTTAAGGTGGAACCTCCTGTGCTCCAGCTTATATCCATTCCCCCTGGTCTTATCACAGGGCACAAGCAAGAAGAGGCTGTCCCTTTCCTCTTGACACTCAGCCCTCATATTTATAAACATTTATCAAATCCCCTCTCAGTCTTCTCTTCTCCAGACTAAAGAGTCCCAGGTGCCTCAGCCTTTCCTCATAAGGCATGTGTTCCAGTCCCTTAATCATCCTTGTAGCCCTCCATTGGACTCTCTCGAGCAGATCCCTGTCTCTCTTGAACTGGGGAGCCCAG